>CAUYQV010026355.1:0-64011 GCA_963574575.1 Galagoides demidoff | reverse complement strand
AAAGACATAGACCAATGGAACAGAATAGAAAACCCAGAAATAAAGCCATATAAATACAGCTGACTAATGTTTGACAAAGTAGATAAAAACATACACTGAGGAAAGGACACACCCTAATCCATAAATAGTTCTGGGAAAATCACATAGTCCATGCAGAATAAAGTAGGTTCCACCTCTCTTACCACATGCAGACATTAACTCAAGATGAATTAAGTTGTATCTTTTGCTTAAGAGCTATAGATTAGTTTCATAAAAGGGCTGTGTACGAATAGTGGGGATTCTTGCCAACTAAAGAACACAGGCTCTGTCTAAAGACATGTAGCCCAGTTTTCAAACTCTGAAAGATCAAACTGGCCTGCAAATTGATTATGACACTGTTTCTATCCATACACTAATAACAATCTTCTTTGTGACTTGTGTAATTGGCTAAACTGTTTTAATGATTTACATGACAAATTTTGAACCACACTTTCAATACAGTTTTTGGGCTGGAAGGATCTTAGCATATCTTGCTGCTATCCTAAGTCCTTAGTTCTATCTTGGGACCAAGAAATCCACTCCCAGCGCCCAAGTCCCAGTCCCAGCACACACAAACCTACCCCACAGGTTTGCGCCATCTATTCAAAACAGAGATGCCTCTCACAAAAAGCACTAGGAAGTTTCACAATTTTCCAAATTGTGGTGTTTCAGGTCACTCGCCCTCATAAACATTTGCTCTCAGAAATAAGCATTGACTATGGAGTTAAAAAGAATTTGAAATCCAACAATAGGAGTTCAACTCTCAGCAAACTTTTTTGTTTGTTTGTTTTAACCACCTTCAATCCCAAGATTCTGTTGCCTAGTAGCCTAGACGTCCCCAAATCATACTTCCCTTACCTTTTTCTTCAGGTTGTTCTCCAATCCGACAGACAAGCTGTGACTCAGCTCTTGGGCCAAGCCCTCTAACTCCTCAAGAGGAGGAGGGGAGGCAGAAGGTAAATACAGCTGGGCTCGGGCTGTGGCCTCTGCCTGGCGGCTGAGGCGCAAAGAAGCATAGAGCTGGGAGGTCACCTCCGAAGACGCATGGTTCAGCCCAGGGGCTTCTGAGGAATCAATCAGCAGATCCTCTGCTCGGAGAGGCGAACTGGGGCCGGGAGCTGATGTTGCCATTGAGTGCAAAGAAGAGACAACTGGAGACAGCAGGAAGCTGGGACGTTCTGCTCTAGGAAAGTCCAAGCGGATAAGTTCACGGAGAAGAGAGACTTGGGACAGGGGGAAAAGACTATACGCCAAGAATCCTTGGTGAATAAGCGTATGGAGACCTTCTGGTTGGGGAAAAGGTTTCCACTGGTTCCAGAGGCCATGGGAGAGGGCAAAATCATTCCTTTCCCCAGCTCCTGGGAAAGATGTTAAAAGAGGGTTTAGCGCAGGAGGGGGAGTGGACAGGAGACCTAATGTAGGGCAAAGCACAGTGCAGTTTCTCTTCCCAACTGGGAGTGCTGGAAATGGCAGACAACTTCGGTACAGGCTATCCCTGCTCAACTGAACTCATGAGATCTCACACCCAAAACGTGCAAACTGAAACGAACTCAAATCCAATAGGTGCCCAAATTCTATCCCACAACCTCTCTTGTCCTTCAACTGGCTCCGGTCTCAAGAGACAGGAACCTCATGCCTAGCACAGTCTCGCCACTTCACCCGTTCCACCCAGGGTCAGCCACTTCGTACATCCCCCTCCGAACCCTCCTGGCAAGAAAGCTATAGCAGAGCTCTCTAGAATCCCTCCCTCCCTACCACCCCCAAAGAAACTTTGTAAATCCTCAGTCGCGCCCTTAGACGTCTCTAAAAAAGCACGTCGCCCTCAACCCTAGCATGAGGTCCTTACCCCAACCACCCCGTCCCAACTACTCTCTACGCTTTCAGTCCTCAGATCCTAGTTTCCCAAGGTAGGGACCAGGAAAGGTCCCCCTCCCCTAAGCCCAGATTCGGAAAGACCCACACGCCCCCTCCCGCGCGGTCCTGTAAGCTCAAAACCGTTGGCAGCCTCCCGCCCACAAGTCCTCCCGCTAGCCTGATGACGCCACCCGCCCCCAATCCCACAAGGGCAGCTACGCTCACTGCTTCTGGATCCCGGGACCCCTGGCGCGCATGCGTGGCTCCGGCGGCCAGGGATTGGCTGAGGGAAGAAGGCGGAGTCTGACGAGAAGCTTTGGGGAGGAGTTACTGCTCCGAGGTTACAGTGTGAAGACCCAGAGGGGCGGGGCTTCGCAGAAACCGGAAGTAGCTCCTGACGGGCACTAGGATTAGTTCCGGTGAGTCTGGGGGTGGGGTCCCTACCTAGTCGGAAAGATCCGGGACCCAGAACGCTAGCCCACAGAGTGGGAGCGGCCCGGGAACAAGGCTAGCATTCTCTATCCTGCAGATGACTGTCCACAACCTGTATCTGTTTGATCGGAATGGAGTGTGTCTGCACTACAGCGAATGGCACCGCAAGAAGCAAGCAGGGATCCCCAAGGAAGAGGTGATGAGAGGGCCCCGGCGCAGCCCGGGTGACTTCGCATCTCCAAACGCACATAGTCCCAGCCCAGCCCCTCCTCTCCAAACCCTGGCCCGTTCCCGCCCCTATCCCGTCTCTCTCAACAAATGAGAGCTAATTCTGTTCTTCTCCTTCCAGGAGTACAAGCTGATGTACGGAATGCTCTTCTCTATTCGCTCGTTTGTCAGCAAGATGTCCCCGCTGGACATGTACGCGGAGCAGGACGTTGGGAGGAGGGTTAGCCATGGGAATGTTGGGGTGGAGGAAATTTTTGGAGTGGAAGGGGCATTGGCTCTTAAAGAGGGAAAGAGGACTGAGAAAAACTGAATCCGAAGCGAGAGTGCGGAAGCTGGCAGAACCCGCAATGGGGAAGATCTGAAGGTAGAGAGGTTGAGGGCTGGAACTAAACTGAGCTGTGAGGATGGACTGGGCGATGTTTTTACTAAGCCAGGCTCCTACAAACGATTTGTTTAAGGAGTCGACCTCCATTCTTTAACATCCTCCTCATCTCTGCAGGAAGGACGGCTTCTTGGCCTTCCAAACTAGCCGTTACAAACTTCATTACTACGAGACGCCCACTGGGATCAAGGTTGTCATGAATACTGACTTGGGCGTGGGATCCATCCGAGATGTACTGCACCACATCTACAGTGCGGTCAGTGCCAACCCCAGAACCCTTCCCCCAAAGGTCCTGACTCCCTCACTTTCCTGCCCTAATCTACTGTGTTATGATATCTCTGTTGAACTCAAGAGTTTTCTCAGGGGCTTTTAGGTCATTAAACCTTCCCACCACCAGTTTCTCCTTAGAGAGGTCTTGCTTCCCAGCCCTGTTTCTTGTGCATTCACACACCCTTGAGGTTATGCTAGCTTTGGGGTTAAAAATGAGAAGTGTGCAAAGCCTGGCTCTAACACTCTCCCCCTCCATAGTTGTATGTAGAGCTGGTGGTGAAGAACCCCCTGTGTCCTCTGGGCCAAACTGTGCAAAGTGAGCTCTTCCGCTCCCGACTGGACTCCTACATCCGCTCTCTGCCCTTCTTCTCCGCTCGGGCTGGCTGAAGCACTCTACCTCATCCCTGGAGAGAATTCATGTCTATCTGGGGTCCTTCCTAAACTCTGCCACCTGAGGGACCTCACTGTAAACCCCTACACTGCCCCTCTCTTAGGCCAACAGCCTAAAGACCCACCCTGGTGCCCTTGGAATCACCAGAATGAAAACCCCAGGAGTCCCTCCAACTCCAAATTAGGCCCTCTGCAGTTTCATCCCACCTGACACTGCGAGAAGCACAAAATAAACTTTTTTTCACCCTCTGCCTCCTGAGCATGTCAATTTGAGTGGGCCCTCTTGCTCCCACCCCTCTCATGAAGGCAGGAAGTAGGATAGCTGTACCCTCCTGAAGCCTGCAAAAGAGGCTTTGCCAGTAGGTTTCTTAACAGAGGTGCTGTTGACATTTTGGTCTGGATAATTCTTTGTTGAGGGGATCGTCCTGTGCGGTGTAGGATTTTAGCAGTATCTCTGGCCACTACTCAGTAGATGTTGATAGCACATCGTCCCTTACTCCCAGTCGTGAAATAAAAAAATGTCTTCAAATCTTGCCAAACGTGCCCTGGGAGGCCAAATCCCTCCTGATTGAGAATCACTGGATAAAGGGAAGGCTGACAGACCTCCGTTCCCAGAGGGTACAAGAACCCTGCTCTTGGGTTCCACTCAAGAATACTCCAGCTGCGGAAGCCTTATGGAGGCGGGTCTTATGCAGATAAGCGGCAGGTTTGGAAGGGAGGCGGGAGGCTCTATGCAGATGAGAGGGCGGTGCCTGCATGTTGATAAGTTGGGCTAGCTGCCGACGCAGCTGGGAGCCTAGCGGGTCCCGCTGCGGTTCAGACCGAGGTGGCATTCCTCTCCCACCCGCCTTGTCCCTGGGTTCCTACGCTTCGAGGACTGTCCTTGACCTTTACCCTCGTCCATTTCCCCCTCCCTACTCCAGTGCCCAGGGTAACTGATTATCTCCACTCCTGGCGTCCCCCGCGTTTCTCCCCTCCTGCAGCAAACCTTGCGACCTCTAGCAGCCCGCCCCCGCGGCCTGATCTTGCTTGGCAGATCCCGCTGCAGCCTCCCCAGTCTTCGCGCTCTCCCCGGGCTCACCTCACTACGCCGCGGGTTGTCCGCCCTCGGGCTTCCCTGCTCCCTCCTTCTACCCCATTGGAACCCCCTCCCCCGCCTTTGCTAGCCGGCATGCAGGTGTCTATCGCGTGTACCGAGCAGAACCTTCGCAGCCGGAGCAGTGAGGACCGTCTGTGTGGACCACGGCCCGGCCCCGGGGGCGGTAATGGCGGGCCAGTCGGCGGGGGGCATGGGAACCCTCCCGGGGGTGGAGGGTCCGGCCCTAAAGCCCGAGCTGCACTGGTTCCCCGACCCCCTGCGTCTGCTGGGGCCCTCCGAGAGAGCACCGGCCGAGGCACTGGCATGAAATACAGGTATGCGGGTGGCTGAGCCGCCAACCCCATCCGCTCTCCTTTCAGGACCCCCTGAGGCTTCTTGAGATGGCCACCAAGACCCCTACAAACTTCACTAAGAAAGTCCCTATTGGTTCCATCTCTTCTTCCTATTACCAGCACTCCCTTACTTTGTTCCTCTCTTGGTCTTTGTTGATACCCCTAAGAAAGAATCAAGTTTACCAAGGTTGATTGGGTCCTGTCAGACTGAGGGGATGCCTTTAGCTTCCCTCTTTAGCCCTACGAAGGCCAGGGAGGCACAGATCTCCAATCTGCATGGATCTCCAGGCTGCACCCCCCTACAATGGAGTGTCCTTGGGTTGGCGTCCTGGGGAGAGGAGGGACAGAAATGGCTTCTCACTCTGGCCTGCTCAGGGTGTTTGACCCAGATACTTCCCCCCACCTGACGCAAAGAAACAGTCTTCTGCAACCTTTCTTGGGGAGAGAGGAGTAGGGCCTGTGGAAAGGATGCACCACATTTTCCCATCTCCATGCTGAGGGGCAAAGTCTGGATGGGGAAGGTGAACGACTTTATCACTGAGAACTGAGGGGCCAAGGACTCTCAGGACTGGAGAGGGGAGGGGAGGGGACAGGCTCCTGCTTGGGAGTGAGAAGTTCACTGATCTGACCTGCTTTGTCAGCTGAGGAATCTAATCTCAGCTATGTGGTGGTCCTGATTGAGATACTGGGCTAACACCTGGGTGGAGGTATTAGAAAGAGGAGGGAACTAACAGGTTCAGAGACAGTCTTCACAAGCTGATAGGAGCCGGAGGGAGTTAAGAAAGGGAGAAGGGGAACTAGCCTTTCCTGTGATCCACTCTGCTACCCCCCAGGTCTCCTATCTGCCTTTGCTGCAGACCCAGATGTCTGTCTGCCCTGCCTAACCAGGGGCCCTTGCCTGTCTGAATGTCTGGATTTGACTTGGTTTACATCTTCTATCCTGATTCCTGCCCTTTAGTGTAGCATTCTCTGTCTAAGGGTATGTTCACACAATCTCACCACAATTAGCCAGCCACACTCCTCCCTCCCCTTCCACTTCCACACATCCCAGAGATGACTCAAAACACAGACAAGACCCTATCCATTAAGAAGACAAACCAGACAGCCATATCTTCAACATGATAGGAGAGAATGGAGGCATTGGACAGTGGCTCCAGAAGAACAGTCATTTATTGGTTCACTTGTTCTTTCAACAATATTCCCAGGTCCTCTAATATGGGGCGAACACTTTCCCAATCCTGTAGGTCCACTGATTCTAGTTTCTTTGGAATGAGACAACCTGAGGGCTTCTCAGTTTAGGAGAGGAGCTGGGGAATGATAATCTAGGTTCCGAATGAGGTTCCAACCCTTCCTGCTGCTATTGTATCCTATAGGAACCTAGGAAAGTCTGGTCTCCGGGTATCCTGTCTTGGCCTGGGTGAGTTGGAATGGGAATTAAGGGAATAGGGTATTCTTTCATGGCCTGCCTCCCACAGTTCTTATGTACCTGGTTTCTCTCTTGCAGGTACCTGGGTCACATTTGGTTCTCAGATCTCAGATGAGGTATAAATGATAGGACCTAAAAACAGGGTGGGAAAGGAGGAAACCAGAAAAAAGGGGAACTGGATCTGGATAGGGATTCGGACCACAAGCATGGGGAATGAGGGATTTGAGGTTGGAGGAGGGGGAAAGGGAAAAAAATATGGAAACCAGGACTGAGGTTTGATGGGTTAGAGTGCAGTGAGGGAAGTAAGTGAGGGACAGTAGTTGATCTTCAACTTTTTCTCTCACCTCCCTAGACAGCAGAGGATGTGCTGACAGTAGCCTATGAGCATGGTATAAACCTGTTTGACACCGCTGAAGTCCATGCAGCAGGAAAGTAAGGACTGGGATGAAAGAGCTAAGTTCCATTTGGAAGGCATAGAGAACATCATGGCTTCTGTTTTTCCCTCTAAAAGACTTTGGGAACTGGGCGGCATCTGTGGCTCAAAGGAGTAGGGCACTAACCCCATATGCCACAGGTGGTGGGTTCAAGCCCAGCCCTGGCCAAAAACTGCAAAAAAAAAAAAAAAAAAAAACCTTGGGAATTCTGAGAACATTAAGTTCTAACCTTTTAACCAATAGGTCCCCAAAGCATCATGAGAATTATAGTCACAATACCAGTTCCTCTCCAGCCTAGAAGTGAATTGGTAAACTATGCAAACACATTAAATAAAATCAACAAATATATCCTGGACATTATTTACATGCAATTATATGAGGATTTCAAAGCTAAATTTCCAAACACACCACCCTACATCACACATCTATGACTTTCCACTGGCAGCAGTGAAAACCTACAATGACCTACCTTTGCCTCTTCCTCATCTGGCAAACATGTTTGCTCATCTTCAAAACTCAACCCAAATGTCTGCTCCTCCAAGAAGACTTTGTCCAACTTCTCAGAATCAGACACCCCTCCCCCAATAAGTTCCCAAATCACTCTATACTGCCTTCTGACACACAATTAATTACTGGTTTATGTAGCCATATTCACTGCTCAGCTCAGAGGCCTCTTCCATGAAACTTGTCTTTTCTTCCTCAGGTACTTAAGCAGAGACTAGCACAAATCTGGCACCATTTGTGATGGAATCAATATGTTCTTAAAAAGTGCACAGTCTAAATGGCTAAGCAAAACAAACAAACAAAAAAAAAAAACCTCAGGGAGATAGGGAATATTAAATAATGGTAAAACATTTCATAGTCTACCTTAATGATTTAAGACTTATCACAAGTTAGGTCATAATTTACATGCTTAAGAATTGTGTAGCCAATTCTACAAAAGCTGACAAGGACAGACCAAAGTCTGTGTCAATCAGAGAACATTTAATGGATGAGGCAGAATCCTAGTTGAGTTTTGGAGGATAGGTGGAATTTTGCAGAAGTTCAAAGGAGGTAGAGGGCAACCCAGATGTTGAAGCCAGTGTCCTCCCTGGCTCCACACAGTCTGTCCTCCCCTCAGTCCTATTCAATTTTAGTACCTACTACAGGGCTTGGTACATAATTGATGCACAGCACATATTTGTTGAATAAAAGAATGAAAACTATATAGCTACATCCCTAGTTCCAGGAGCCTCTCTTATTTAGTCCAAGATGGGGCTAAAAGCCCAAACTGGCTCCTGGTCTATATTCTATTTTATAAGAGGAGAAGGTGGAGAGGAGCTGAAGGAATTGATCCACCTTGGACGGATCAGTGCGTCTGCATTGTCTTTCTTTTAGGGCTGAAAGAACCCTGGGCAACATACTCAAGAGCAAAGGTTGGAGGTAAGACTGTGTTTGGGGGGACTGCTGGGGACATAATTATCCAAAAATCCTTTTCTTGCTGGTTTTCTCATTTCTCTTTTCTAGGAGATCCAGCTATGTGATCACCACCAAGATTTTTTGGGGAGGACAGTAAGTGGCTACCTTATTATGATTGGGAAGAAGACCTATAAAGAATGTGGGAAAGTGTACGGGATGACGGTGGGCATAGTTATTCTAAACCCACTATTCCAGGACTGCACCCTGCCTGTGAGGACCATACAATCCCAATATCATGGCTCCAGGCCAGCCCTCATCCTCTTTATCATACTTCTTTGACTTACCTCTTCCTACAGGGCAGAAACTGAGCGAGGCTTGAGCCGCAAACACATCATTGAGGGTGAGTTTTAGGGGCTGGGAACCTGAAGTAGTGGTGTAAGGAAACTAGAGAAGGTGGGAACATTCTCTGAAGCTCTGAATTGGAGGGCTGGAATAGACACATAGGTGGCCATGGCAAAGAGATAAGGTCTGTATTCTTAGTAAATTGAAGCTGAAGTACCTATCTTCCTCTCTCCACCCCACACCTCTAGGCTTGCAAGGATCCCTGGAACGCCTCCAGCTGGGATATGTGGACATTGTCTTTGCCAATCGCTCAGATCCCAACAGTCCTATGGAGGGTAAAAGCAGCACCCCCAAACCTAACAGTCTTTCAACACTAAGCACTCCCTCAAGCCCTCAGGAGGAAGCCAGCCCTTGCTCAGAAGACCTGCCCAGCTCCACCCCTCCTCAGAACTTGGACAGGGAGGGAGGCAAAGAACAGATATGAACCTCTGACTCCACAGAGATGCCTGGGATCTCAGTGGGGCAAGCAGAGGTCTTCAGATCTGGATCCTTAGATTCCAGGGGTCTGACAGTGAGGCTGTCCCTCTCCTGTGTGCCTAGAAATTGTCCGAGCCATGACCTATGTCATCAACCAGGGCCTGGCCCTATACTGGGGGACATCCCGATGGGGGGCTGCAGAAATCATGGTGAGTATATGACTCCTTCCCCCATCCCATATAACTGGTTCCGTTTTTCAGATAACTACTCCAAACCCCACTGGCCCTGGAGAGGAGTAGCTCTGATCTCTATCTCTCCCCCACCCCAACCCAGGAAGCCTACTCCATGGCCAGACAGTTCAACCTGATTCCTCCTGTGTGTGAACAAGCTGAGCACCACCTGTTTCAGAGGGAGAAGATGGAGATGCAGCTGCCAGAACTCTACCACAAGATTGGTTCATAGACCCTCATCCCTACCTTTCCCTAAAGATCTGTGGCATAGGTTCCCTTACCAACACCCAGTCTTCTTTCTCTTAGGTGTTGGCTCAGTCACCTGGTCCCCTCTGGCCTGTGGCCTCATTACTAGCAAGTATGATGGACGAATCCCAGATACCTGCAGAGGTGCCATCAAGGTGGGGGAGTTAGGATGGCAGGACTGGGCTATCTGAGCTACTGTGTGTGTTGTTGTGGGGGGTGGGTCTTTTGCTGATTCTTCTTGACCTCCAGGGCTATCAGTGGCTCAAAGACAAAGTGCAGAATGAGGATGGTAAGAAGCAACAAGCCAAAGTCATGGACCTTCTCCCCATCGCTCACCAGCTGGGGTGCACTGTGGCTCAGCTTGCTATCGGTGAGACACTGCCAGCTCTGGACCTTGCAGGGGCCCTATCTCCTCTTAAGATGCTCCCAAACCCATCTGCAGACTGATTTCTCCAAAGGCAGGACCCTCTTTTCAGAGACACCTTTGAAGTCTATGTCACTATTCCACATACATTCTCTCTCTCTCTCTCTCTCTCTCTTTTTTTTTTTTTTTGCTCCTCTGGCCTCAGCATGGTGTCTCCGCAATGAGGGTGTTAGCTCCGTCTTGCTGGGGGTGTCCAGTGCAGAGCAGCTGATAGAACACCTGGGCGCTCTACAGGTAGAGACTCAGAGGCAGAGCCTGTATCTGTCTCTTTTCTTGGGAGTCGAGGCCAAGCTGTTCAACCCAATATAGCCCTGTGAAGTTACCCACTATAAAGTCCTCACTTTGCAGGTGAGAGGTCCCAGGGTCAAACGTGAGGCAGGGGCACAGCTGTGAGTCTTTCCTTACTATTTGGCCCCATTGTGGTTTTTCCCAGGGTCCTCGAACCCCACGCTCTTTCTCAGTGACCCAGCACGTAACTGCCCTCTGTGTCACCCCCCTCTCCTTCAGGTGCTGAGCCAACTGACCCCGCAGACGGTGATGGAGATAGACGGGCTCCTGGGTAACAAGCCGCATTCCAAGAAATAGTCTGTCGGGGGCGCAAGGACCCAACCCAGAGCCGCTGCACTTTCCCGAGAACCGCTTCCCGGCAACCACGTCTCTACCTTCTCTGGATCCCTTCCCGCAGCGGCCAGAGCCAGGATAGCCCCGCCCACCAACGAGTCCCGGCTTCGAGTAGCGATTCGCATGAACAAAGCCATATCCTTCCGCAGTAGGGCTTGAGAGAGAAAGTAGTCCGCCTGACCCCTGCTGCGTCCTTCTAGGCCTTGCAAATCCTGGGCATGAGCTACTGGTCATCCGCTCTCTGCCACTTGGTCTTGCTCCCTTCTCTCTTCCCCCTATTGCTGAGGCCCGGGGGTGGTGGTGGTGGGGAATGGCTGATGCTGGAAACATGCAGAGTACCTCAAAAGGGGCCCCTGAAATGTCATCAAGGGGCAAAGATTTAGTGAGTTGTGATGTCATCTGAGATAGGAAGTGGGGCCTTTGCATTCATTATTCGGTACAAAGAAAGCCAGGCTGGTCCTGGCAGGAAGTAAATGATAACCTTTGGCAAACCAGACTCTTCCTCCCAGCCCAGAGATGGGAGGGCGGTAAGGGCGGGGACGACAGTGATAAAAAGCGCTGAGCGCTGACAAAGGTAGAGGGAAATTCAATAGCAGATGTACAGCGTGGTCTGGCAAAAGTGGTCAGGGTAAACAAAATTAGGCCGCACTTTGCAGGAATTAGGGTTGTGGGCAGAGACATGGGGCTAACATAAAAAGGTCTGGGGATAGACTTTTGAGCCTTGAGCAGCACTTCTTCCTCACAGTGGAGGATTGTGGTCTTCCTCTTGCAATAACCCTAAAGCAATAATGATGGCTCTCCTCTGTAAGACTTCCCAGGGAACTGTAAATAAAATCTCAGTTTGATCCTTACAGTGTCTGAAATTGCAGGGGGCTGAGAGGTTAGGGACAGTCTTAGGTCTCTGGCCCTTTTGCCCTGGTGCCATTAGAAAGCTCCTAGCACTACCTTTCTCTCCATTGCTCATTCACCTTGGTAACCCAGGCATCAGGCCCCTACTCACTGCTCTCATCAAAAATCTAGGCACTACATACCTCAGGCCCCAGAGTTCTTAATTCAGACACCACATTCTTTATATCCCAGAGATCTGGCTTCATAGTTTGGTTCCTACTCTTCCTACAAAAGACTCAGCTGTCTGACACTCTTGGTCTTGCTTTTTGTTTTTAAAGTAATATTAGCCATACTTCCTTGTCTTGTTCTTCTCATTTCCCTCCCGCCAGATACACACACACATGTGCCATAGAACTATCTTGACACATATTTTCTTGTGGCTTAGCCGAAGAGGATGTTCTGAGACTGAGGCTTTGCCACTTGGTGGGAGGTAAAGTGAAGACCAGTCTATGGTTGAGGGGATAGAGAGAAAAAGGAGTTAAAATTTTAAAAGAAAAAAGAAAACAAGTGATGTATCAGGTGTGATGGTAGCAGAAAAGTAGAATTAAATGGAGCTATGTGAGATAGTACACCTATTCTTCCCCCAAATGATTCTAATTTCCCTGTGACAGAAAGCAGGTCGAAAGTTAAAACCTTAAAAATCACAAGATAGAGAAGGATGAGCTCTGCCTTCCTTAAATACAACCTCACCATCTCCCTCTACCCAGCCTTAGCCTACGTTGATCCAGAAGCTGGGAGAACAAAGTAAAGTTAATTTCCAAAAGAGGAAAGTCAGCAGCTTGCCATTTCCTGGATTAGCAACAAACTGGATCAACTAATGAATACTTATATCTACCCCTATCATCTCCCACTCATTTTGCGAGACTGGAGGAAACAAAGAAGTAAAATGTATGACTAAACTATGATTATTCTGTAACAAACATTCAAGAATTTATCAATTCAAAATAGTGTTCTCCTTAAATACTTACCTTGGAGGGTTACACACTTATTTTAATGATGCCTCCACCATTGCTCAAGACATTTTAAAAACTCTTCTTAGAATTACCTTCAGAGACAGTTTAGAAACTCCTTGTAAAATAACCTTCCTCTACTGTCATACCTCCTTTGTATATAAATGTTTGCCATATCTGTCACTTAACCTCATTCACTTAACAAGTATGCACTTATTGAGTGCTACTATGGAAAAGTACAGGAATACAGTGGTGAACAAAACCAGATTCAGAACAACCTTCATGCAGCTTACTGATGGTAGAAACAATCACACAACTACCAAACAAATACAAACTTCAATTGTCCAAAGGAAAGCACATGTGTTAACAGACTCTATAATGGGTCTTTGACATGGTGAAGCTGCACTGAGAGTTGAAGGATAAAGTAGGTGCTAAGAAGGTGAAATCAAGAGGGTTAGGAGAAGAGCATATGCAAAGGCCCTGTGGCAAAAAAGAACATGCAAGCCAAAGGTCTCCAAAGTCAGGCTGTCTAAAGAAGAATGGGAACAGATTGGAGGGATGGATGAGTTCAGAATACACAGGGCCTTACAGGGTACCTTACAATATTATCTTTATCCAAAGAATAGTAAGAAATTCTCTATATCGGTTACCTATTGTTATACAACAAATCACCCCAAAATTTAGTAGTTTGAAATAAATTTTAAAAACTTTTTTTTTCATGATTCTGGGGGCTAGCTGGGAGTTCCTCTGCTGTTTTCATCGGAGCTCACTCATGTGGTTGCACTTGGCTGAGTAGGAAAATCCAAGATGGCCTTGCAAACATGATTTTGCAGTTAGTGCTATTGGCCAGGGCCCTTCTCTTCACATGCCTTCATCCTCCGGTGATCTAAACCCACTTCCTTACATAGTGGTCTAAGGGCAGGGTACCAAGGTGACAAAAGGAGAAGCTGCAAAGCTTCTGAAGGATGAGGATCCAGAACTCACACATCCCTTCTGCCACATCTACTGGTCAAAACTAGTTATGAGGCCACCTCAGATTCAAGGCATAGGGAAAGAGATCCCCTTTTTTTTTTTTTTTAAAGACAGTCTCATTACATCACCCTCGGTAGAGTGCTATGGTGTCACAGCTCACAGCAACCTCAAACTCTTGGGCTCAAGTGATTCTCTTGCTGCAGCCTCCGAAGTAGCTGGGACTACAGGCACCCACCACAATGCCTGGCTATTTTTCTGTTGCAGTTGTTATTCTGGCTTAGCTGGCCCAGGCCGGGTTCCAACCCACCAGCCCCAGTGTATGTGACTGGGGCCGTAACCACTGGTGCTACTGACAGCAAGCCAAGATCCCAATTCTTGATGGAAGAAGCAGCAAAGTCACACTGCAAAGGAATTTGGGGCCATTAAGCTATCACTATAGGCCAAGTAAGATGGAACATGCCTGTAATCCTAGCTCTGTGGGAGGCTGAGGCAGGTGGACTGCCTGAGCTCAGGAGTTTGAGACCAACCTAAGCAAAAGATTGACACCCCCCCTCTCTAAAAATACCTGGGCATTGTGGTGGTTGCCTGTAGTCCCAGTTACTAGCGAGGCTGAGGCAAAAGGATCGCTTGAGCCCAGGACTTTGAGGTTGATGTGAGCTATGATGCCAAGGCACTCTACCAAGGGTGACAAAGTGAGACTGTCTCAAAAAAAAAAATGCGATCACTACATTAAAAGGTTTTAAACACAAGTGGAAGAAGTGTGTGAATGGACATAATTAGGTTTTAGATTTGGAAAGATATCTGTAAATATAGAGAGAAGGCAGAGTACCTGTGGAAACTGGTTAAGTCTGAAGATACAAAAAGATCTGAGGTGCACCATTCCAAAGGGAAGTTGAAAAGAAGTTTTGAATTATGACAGTATCACTGAAATAAGTAGCTTTCCCCTGAGTGATAATGAAGATAATACAAAAGTTCTGAAATATTTGTGTAAAAATGTTATACATTCTCACAAAGGATTACCCTCCAAGTTTTAATAATGTAATTAAAAACAAAACTAGCTCTACACTGCATACTATAGCCTGTTAATACCATGAATGTAGAGAAGCCCATCTTGGACGCCACTGATCAAGAGCTAGGGCATGAAAATGTTGGGTACTGAGAAATTAAAGTGAAAACAATATAGGCTGGAGACACAGGATAATAAGCATAGTTAATACAGTATTTACCTGATGTTTACTGTCTACTAGGCATCATTTTAAGCACTTTAAACATATGATCTTATTCAATTCTTACATTGTTATCCACATTTTATGAAGAAACCAAGGCCCAGAGAAATTAAGTAACTTGCTCAAAGTATCACAATTAGTGTTGGAGGCTAGGGTTTGAAATCAGGCCAGCTGGCGCTAGACTGTGTTATTACCCTCCACAACAGAACCTGGGTTGCAGGTGCAGAACAGGAGGGTGAGGAGGCAGCTGGGTGTGGGTGTGGCACCATAAGGGCATGTGGGCTGAGTACCATGTCCTGTTTACCTGTAGGGGAAGTCAGACCCCTGAGTCAGAACCCATGTTGGACTGCTTTGCTGGAGCCATCATGATGTGTGGGTGTATCGACCTGGATACTCTGGAAGGAAAGGATTCCCAGGATTCCTAAGGCAGTGGTCCTGGAATCTAGGTCCCTGGGATGTCAGCTGGGAGCTGAGCAGTTTGGGGAGAAATTTGGGAAGTTAGCCTTACAAGAACACAGAGAAGTTACCTGTAATAAGGAGAATAGTAGGACAAACCGGTTACTACGGAGGAATCCACTCAAAGGTCCAGGAGTCCACTGAAGGTTGGGTAGGAGGAGCAGTGTAACTGGCTTAGGAAGTCTGGGTGGGGTTGTGAAAGAGTATGAGCAACTTAAGAACAGGCTTTAAAGACCTGTGCTAGTGGCTGCGGGCTGGGGTGCGGGAAGGGAGCTCGGGGTTCCCACAAGGTAGAATTAAGGAATGCTGGATACTGTGCTGGGGTCTTGAGGAAAGTGTGATCCGCCCCCAGGAGCTCCACCTAGCATCACCTGGGCCACCTCTCCTGCCCTACCATCGCGGTCATTCCAGGCCTCACATCTCCACCGCCCCCACACGTGCCGCAGCAGGGAGCGGCCAGACCACAGCGTGACGCTACGACAGGCGGGGCCTCACTATTAAAAGGGGCGAGAGGCCGCGGCGCCGGCCCCAGGACCAGGAGCGGGCCACTGGAGGGTCCGCTCGTTCTGTCCACAGAGCCAGCAGTGTTAGCGACGCCCTTGAGTCCGTGGCGGGCACAATGCAACTCCTGGTGAGGGTGCCCTCTCTTCCGGAGCGGGACGAACTGGACTGCAACATCTGCTACCGCCCCTTCAACCTTGGGGGCAGAGCACCCCGCCGGCTGCCCGGGACCGCGCGTGCCCGCTGCGGCCACACACTCTGCACAGCCTGCCTGAAGGAGCTGGCGGCGCGCGGCGACGGCAGCGGTGCGGCCGCGCGCGTGGTGCGCCTGCGCCGCGTCGTCACATGCCCTTTCTGCCGCGCGGCCTCTCCCCTCCCGCGCGGAGGCGTCACGGAGATCGCTGTAGACCCAGACCTGTGGTCGCGATTGGAAGAAAAAGTGCGGGCCGAGTGTGAACGAGATGAGGCGGGAAGACTGGCCAAGGAAAGCGGCGATGATAACGGAGAGGACGATGAGGAAGGGGCGAGCGAGAAAGGGGCGGGACCCAGGAGCGTGGGATGGCGCGCGCTTCGGCGGCTGTGGGACCGGGTCCTGGAGCCGGCGCGCCGCTGGCGGCGTCCGCTGCCTAGCAACGGTGAGGGGGTGGTCTCTGTGGGTGGGTGCCAGGGAAAGTGCCGAGAACTCTGGGGTTTGGCTGCAAGTTCCTAACCGTGCTGTCCCTAACCCTTCTTTCCCCCAGTGCTCTACTGTCCTCAGATCAAGGAGATTGCCCACATGACCCGTTGCACGCTGTAATCAGGGATTCCAGAAGCTAAGGCCAAAGGAAGGTGGGAACTGCAGCTTCAAGAGGCCCTAGTCAAGACTGCCGCCTCTGAGAGCCTGAGATTGTCCGTGTGATCTAGAGAGATGCGCCAAGGGATGGAGGGAACTTCCGCCCTAGGAGGTGCTGATGCTGAGCTGGGGAGGCTCCTAGACAAACTCGCCCCCGTCTTACTAACTGTGCCAGCCTTAGATTTTCAGGATGGAGTGGCCAAGAGATGATATAAACAAAGCCTGCGTTACCGTGGGAAGCAGACAGACTGCTTAGCTGTGACTTTGGCTTTTGGCCAGGGCGGTTCTGGTGTGTGGGAGCAACAGGTCCCATTTTAGCAATTCTTTGCCAGTGGTTTCAATTAAATAATGAAAAAAAAAAAAAGGAATAGAAGAGGCTAATTTTCATGTCGTGTTAATCTGACTTCTCTGGCATGAAAAGGTCGCTGATATGCCTGCTCTCTCCCCATTACCAGTTCCCAAAACTGAGATACCTCACTTCCTTTGTGATTAGGAGCCTTACTTCATTTCACAATCTCCCTTCAATTGCTAGGGAGGGCAGGTATCGTAAGTTCCAAAGGGTAATTATGTGAGGCGCCTAGGTAGGAAGGTAGAGACATTTGGTAAAGGCCATCAGATTTTAAACTTTTGCTATTATCTGTGTTTTACACGTATCTTTACCATCACAGAGAAACACTGGCACTACTGAAAATGTATGCTCATAAAACTTGTATCCCATAATGGGATTATCACCTATTATATCATGGATTCCATTTTAAAATCCTATAAATATGATAGTAGTCATAGTCAAGGACCAGCAATGTCAGTTATCACTGGGAGAAGTGCAGAATCTCAGGATCCCAGTCCAGACTTCTTCAATCAGACTACATTGTAACAATTCCAGGTGATTTATGTGCATGTAAGAATTTTAGTAGAATTGATCTAGATTCTAGACTCTAGTATACTAATCACCATCTGTGGATGGAATATTTAAAGCACAATTGGTATAACTGATACACTGTTTTACTTAAAGTTTATTTAAAGTAACATTGCTGAATAAATCTTATGGTGATAAACATTTTTCTTAGCTGAAAATGTAAACTTCTTAACCTTAATTTTCTTAGGAGTATCCAGACTCTTTAAGTTACTATTATTTTTGACAAATCATAATTGCATACATTTATAGGTTATAAAGCTCAACTTTTGTAACTGAATTTTTGCATTTTCCTGTCCTTAAGTCTCAGCTTCTCTTGGAGAAGCCTTTTTCAGCATTCATACTAGTAGTACCCCTTCTCCTCACTCTTTGTAACATAATGCTTTGCTTTTACTCCCTTATTTTCTGATGTTTCATGTCCTATGGGTGTTCCCACTGGAATGTAAGCTCCATGGAACTTACAACTTGTAACTTTTATATTCAGAGCCAACAGCAGTGTTAACGTATAATAGGTACTCAGTATTTTTTTAATATAGTAGCCTCAAGAACTAAGTGGCCTCTTTTGGCATCCAAGAGGCTCTGTTAGTGAACAATAAATGTCAAGGAAGTGTCTAGCAATTCAAAACTTTAGCAAGTTATGCAAGTTTGACCCCCAACTCCTTGAAGTGTAAGCCTTTGCTTCATATTATAACTCAGCCTGTGGAGCTGTAGTGACCTCTACTGACTTTAAGGGGAACTAAGAAACTTGAAGGAAAGAATGGTCAAAAGGGTGGCTGAAAGGTAATTTTGATCTTGCTAATAAGCACTCCTCTGGAGATATATATATAGATATATGACAAGACACTATGTCGCCCTTGGTAGAGTTCTGTGGCATCACAGCTCACAGCAAACTCAAAATCTTGGGCTTAAGCTATTCTTGCTTCAGCCTCCCAAGTAGCTGGGATTACAGGCGCCCTACCCACTGAGCTACAGGAGCTGCCTCCCAATACAATTCTGCCCAGTAAGTCCTGTTCTCTGTCTCTGTGCTTAACTGGAGGCCACATAGCTATTTGTTGCTCACCCTCCATCTCTCCATAGTGCATTGTGTGGTTGGGGTTGGGGAAAAAGCCTCAGTTTTAGTGAATGATCTAAGATAAAAATGAGGAAAAGGAAAGTCACAAGGTTTTTTAAAAAGAAAGATAAGTAATATGAAATGGCAGAAAGCAACAACCCTTCTTATCCCTCCCCCCCTCAAGAACTTCCCCCCAGTCACAAATAACAGAGCACACAGAAAGGAAAGTATAATTTATATGTACAACCAATAAACCTGATACAGAAGAGGGGATCAGGACAGACCAGGAGTGGGTGTGAAGAGAGACTGGGAAAGGGGCAGCAAGAAAGTGAAGGGGCAGCGAAGAGGAAGTGGGGGGTTCGCCATGCAAACTGCCACTTTCCCCGGCCCCTCCAAGGAAAGGGGATGTGCCCATGTCTCCCTAGCCTGCCCTCCATTTTGCTCAGGTCCCAAAGGCTAGGTAGGTCCCAAGGCCCTGACTAGGCCCCCTGCCTGACCTACTCAAATTTAGTCTGCATCCAGGCCATGAGGGATGGAGGGTAGGAGTCCTCCAGGGACTGAGCCCCAGAGCTGGGGACTTTTCCCATGTCTGTCCCTCTGTATTCTCTCCCACCCTTCTAGGTTACCTGGGTTCCTAGAACAGGTTGGGGAGCTCCTCTTTGGCTTGAGGGAGTATCGCCCAACCATTAGTCTTTTTGTACTGGTGGTCCTTGGTCCCTAGGGAGATTCCCAACACAAGATGCTGGTACACAGGAGGTAACTGAGCCAGTGAACAGCGCCTTTATTCTGAGGCTGAACAGCAATTGACTCCCTCCCTTGGTAACTGCTCCACGCTCCATACAGGGAGAGGTAGGGGAAGGTAACATGCAGCCACCCCTTCTCTTCCCTTCTTCCCTCCCAGGGCTCATTTTCATCCCTCTCTAAAAGTCCCCCTCCTCTCTTCAAAGTTCTTTCCCCCATAAAGTTCCTAAAGGCCAGGCAAGGCTAATCCCCCATTTCTATAGGAGATGGAGCTGATATTGCAGGAAATAAGAGGTGGGGAAGCTCCACCTCTTTCCTCCCCACAACCATTTATCGGGAAGCTGTGTATATTTGGCCGGGGGCAGGGGTGGTTAAAGGAATCTGGAAGACCCTGCTAACTATCTCCCACCCGGACCTCTTCTCACCAGCATAGTCTTCAAAGCTTGGTGGGAAAGGTACATGGAGTGGAGAAAGACAAAGGGCCCTTCTTGAAGAGAGGAGCTGTAGAGAAGGGCAGCAGGGTTCCTAGCCCAGTGATGCCCCAAGGGGTGGGGAAGGCGGAGGGTTGGCATTAGGCCCCAGAGCCTGAGCTGGGGGTCGGCCTCGGGGACGGGGCCTGGGTGAAGGGCAGGCCTGGGATCCAGTCAGTCGTCTATACAGATCACCTCCCCGGCTCGGGGCTCCTTCCGATCCAGACCGTCTGACACCAATGCCCCCACCATTTCCTTCTCCTTCTTCACCAGCACTGGAGGGCCGTTGGTGGCGGCTGTTTGGGAAGTGGGTAAGGAAAGATCAATCCCCTCATCACTCCCAAACATCACTTTGTGGCAATAGTATATTCTTACTTTTTTTTTCCTTTTTGAAACAAGAATCTCACTAAGTTGCCCCCAGTAGAGTGCTGTGGCATCACAAGCTCAGAGCAACCTCAACTCTTGGGCTCAAGTGATTCTCTTGTCTCAGCGGTCCAAGTAATTGGGACTATAGGTACTTCCTACAAAACTCTGCTATTTTTAGAGCTCGGGTCTCTCTCTGGCTCAGGCTGGTCTCAAACTCACTCGTGAGCTCAGGCAATCCACCCACCAGGCAGGCTTCCCACAGTGCTAAGATTATAGGCATGAGCCACCACACATGGTCTATTCTCACTTCTAAGTCACTTCCTTCAGGTGGTAAGACCAGGATGAACCCCTCTCCCTGAAGTTCTACCTTGTACCACATGATTGAACCCATGTTCCAATTCTCACCATACCCTTTCTGATTTCATATTCACTTTTCTTGGAAGTAACCCAGTTGGAGGTGGCTTAGATATCAAGCCAACCACTAAAACCCTGAAGGAGGTTTTGATAATGGGGAAAGAAGAGGGATTAAGGGATGGAAAGAACAAAGCCAACAAAGCCCAGAACACTGAATACGGCTGAGTACATGGGATGGACCCACACAGTGAAAGGGCACAACTAAGTAGGGATAAAACTTAGCAAAGGAGGAGTGGGAGAAACAGGGAGCAGGGAACCACTAGCTGACCTGTGATGAAGGACCCTGTGGGCATCTGGCTGTAATTGGCGCCTGCGGCGGCCAGGGCCCCTACGGGTGCGGTGCTGAAAGCCACCCCGTACCCCGGAGGTGTAGCGTAGGGACCCGGGGGGAAGGCCTGGAATAGAAAGCAGGCTGAAGTTAGAGTTAGTCCACAGTTTGTGAGGGAAAGAAGCTGTAGTGGAGACATTACAAACTACACTCCAGCACTACTGAGGGTATAACACAGAGGTAGGGAGACTCACTCAAGGGTGCAGACTGCATTCTATCAAGTTGTTTTTCCACATTGTATAGAATTCTGATGGAGTGTTTACATGTGTGCAGGAGGAACACCAACAGGGAAAATGAGTTAGGGGGAAAGAGGGTTACCGGTGTGGGGTGAGGCTCTGTGCCCTTGCTGGCCAGCCGGCTGAGGATGCTGCGCTCGGACATCTGAAGGCGGGCTGCGATGGGGGGTATTCGGGACAACGTGGCTGGCAGGCGGGTCACGTCTGCCTTCATGTCGCTCAGCAACTCCTCCAGCTGGTTCAGAACTGGGGCCCGGGCCACAGAGAAAGAAGGGCAAGAGAAAGATACCGAAAGAGAGATGGAGCCAGGAAAAGAGAGGAGTCAGATGGACAGATACAGTCAGAAAAAGAAGAGGACATAGACATCAAAGAACCAGAGACCAAGACAGTGACAGAAGTAGACAGAAAAAGTGAGCAACTCAAGGGAAAAGAAAAAGTGTCAGGAAAAGAAACAGTGAGACCAAATCACACAGAGGATGGATGGAAAGAAGGAAAGAAAAAGGAATACAGAGAAAAGGGAGAGAAGGAATGACATTGGAAGACAATGGGGGCGGGGAGTTGTCAGAACATCCCATACTGGAAGAGCCAGGTTTAGGATTGGGGATTAACGGGGAGGAAATAGTCAGGAGGCATGGGAGGTGGTAGGTTAAAGCTTAAGAAATCCAGTTTTTAATATGTAAGGGGAAAGGGAGGTTAGAAGGTCAGTATTATGGATTCAAGGAACTAGAACAGGGATCAAATAGGCTGGGAGTCAGTCACTACATTAGACAGTACTAGATGGTTAGAGGGCTTTGGGATTCCATCTATCATTATCAGGGTAACATGGGATGGGAAGAAAGGTTGTGGGGGGGAAAAGGGAACTTTAATGGGGGAGGGTCAGAGGGTCAGACAGGAGGTAGTTCTGCCTCATGAGGTGAATGAGATGTGGGGGAATATAATTTATAGGATCAGAGACAAGATTTTTGTGGCATATACACAGGCTAAGACCCCAAATTGGATGATGTTAGCAGTATGGCAGGTGTGCAGTTCCACTGCCAATGAAGAGGTCTCACTATGCAGAGAGGACATGGAGTCCAGGGAGGTCTCTTTATTAGGCAAAGATGTGAATACTAATCAGGCATGGAAGTGGCCTGCACAAGTCCTAGAGGCTAAAAACCAAGGAAGTGCCAGGTGGGGCAGGGGCTAGGTTAGAGGTGGGGGGAAGGGGGTGGTGGTGGTTCAGAGGGTAAAAGGGTTGAAGGGGGAAGATTTTGAGGGGTGCGGGGTGAAGACTTACGCAGCGTTGTGGGCCCTCCCCCGCGCGGGGCCGCCGCGGCCCTTACCCTTGTGCAGGACGGCGTTGGCCGGCTTGTTCCCTGCCAGCGACTCCTTGGAGAGGTGCTGGTGGCTCTCAGCCAGGCACTCGGCCTCGGCGAAGCGGGCGTGGAGGGCCATGGCGGGGTGCGCCGGCTCCTGTGACAGGTTCAGGTAGGCCGCCCGCCGCAGCTGCTCCTCAATCACCAGCGCCTGCTCCAGGAGCTGAGAAACCAAGGTTTGAGGGGTGAATGTGAGTGAGTGAAGGGAAGTACACAGCACTGAAGACACATCCTGTCCTCACTGCTGGCCCAGAGCACCCCCAGCTCCACACCAACTGCAACCCAGCATCAGCCCTGACCCAAATCTCAACATAGGGTTATACTTTGGTCTTTGCTTCAGGCATCGCCTCAACCCTATTCCCTAGATTCTAACCAGGTTATGTTCTCACTTCTGACTCATGCCCCTCTATAACCCTATTCCTTTCCTCCATTATTCCCACCTTGAATCTCCGGGCCAGGAACTTATTTTTCATCTCCAGAAAGTTCCCTTTGTTGGCTTCAGTTTTAAATGGCTCATTAATAATGGCAAACTGAGCATCATTCTGGATGTCCTGCCACCGTGCATAGCCATGGCTGCCGATGAAGCAGACTATCAAGGAATTTAACAGGAAGATATAATGGATGCTATCTTAGGGATATAGATACAATTATTAATCTTGACTCAAACTGTACAAAGTAATGCATGTAACCAAAATGTCAGTATCCCTGTAATATTCTGAAATAAAAAAATAAATAAAATTGTTTTCCAATTTTTTTTTTTTTTTTGAGACAGAGCCTCAAGCTATCCCCCTGGGTAGAGTGCCATGGCATCACAGCTCATAGCAACCTCCACTCCTGGGCTCAAGCGAGTCTCCTGCCTCCGCCTCCCAAGTAGCTGGGACCACAGGCGCCTGCCACAACACCCAGCCATTTTTTGGTTGCAGCCATCATTGTTGTTTGGCGGGCCCGGGTTGGGGATTCAAACCCGCCACCTTAGGTATACGTGGCTGGCGCCTTAGCCGATTGAGCCACAGGCGCTGAGCCTCAAATTTTTTTTAAAAAGGAATTTAACAGGGATGGGGTTAACTGCAAACACTACTTCCCTTTGGCTTGATCTCCCCAGCACATGACATGAATCCCCTTCCTTCCCTGGTCTGAACTTGTTTTTGCTATAGTTCTCCTCTCTCCAGATTCAGAGAACCCTTTTCTTTCTTGCAGTTGTAGCAAAGGATACAGGACAATCCCAGCCAGAAGCCAATAGTCATGTCTTCGGTGCCAGATCTCATTGAGTTTCCCAGAGGAAATAGCTGCCCGTTCCTCATTCTGCCACAATGTGTGAAGCTCTTAAAAGAGGGTAGTAGACAAAAGAGGGTATCAGGGATTTGTCAACTACACCCAGCCCAAAAGTCAGGCAGAGATGGGGAAACAATAATGGAAAAGTACTAAGAGTTCCTGAAGGGTAAAGGGTAAAGGTGAGGCTAGGGGTTAGAAATAAAATTATCTGTGAACAACTAATTTAGGTTCAAATTAAGATTGGCTCATTCCTATAATCCTAGCATTCTAGGAGGCAGAAACCAATGGATTGCTTGAGCTCAGGAATTTGAGAATACATCTCTATAAAAATAGAAAAATTAGCAAGGCATATAGTAGGTGCCTGTAGTCCTAATTACTTGGGAGGCTGAGGCAAGAGGATTGCTAAAGGCCAAAAGTTTGAGGTTGCTGTGAGCTATGATGTCATGGCACTCTACTCAGGGCAACAGAGCAAGACTGTTTAAAATAGATAAATAAATACATAAAAATAAAAATCATAATAAAGTAGAATTAGAGGCAACTTTCATGTTAGGAGGTACACTTAAGAAAGATTTACAGCAAGGATCAGAATCAGCATGCATCACTTCATTGGAAGTTACTTGAAATTAAAGGTAGCAGGAAGCCTCAGGCAAAATAAGAAACCCTATGAGCATGACCAAACTCCAGTGAGAAACAGAGAACAGGGACAACTCTCCCCACCTGTAAAACCACCATCTGCGATATTGAACATGAACCGGGGTTTCTCTGTCTTCTCCTCACGTCGCCCATTGGACCGTGGCTCATCTCGAGGAGGCCCTGGTCGAAGATCCCGGTCAACTTTTACATCTTCTGCTGGGTCAAATGGGGCAAAGTTCACACCTCAGGACAGTCTCCTCCCAGCCCCCAAGACTATGTACTACCTGTACTGTACTGGCCTTTCAAGCAGCTACCCACCCAAGACCCAAGCAATCACTCCCCCAGACTCCTCCTCCCCTAATGCCCTCAAGGACCCAGGTGGTCTATTCTTTCCACCCATTACCTCTCTTGCCCAAATCCCCTGTTTCCCCCTCCGGCCTCTCCCTGTGCTCCTGTCCATCCAACGGCTTCTCCTCCCCCCTTTCTCCTGGCGTCGATTCTGTGGCTGTGGGCGGGGGGGGAATAGGAAAGGAGGATGTCACCCTCATCCCCTAACCCCAGAAAAGGGAACCCCCACAATCCCTAAGGCCATGCACCTACCTGACTTCTCTCTGTCCCCTCGGTACCCAGGTTCAGGCTCCATCTCTCCAGGTACCCCTGGTACCTCATCCTCTATAGGAATCTTCCTGGGCTCCAGCCGCTCTCCAAGCGATGGGGCTGGGCTAGGAACATCAGCCTGGAAAGGACAGAGAGTCATGATAAGCCAGCCCCAAGGTACTCAGCCTTCAAGACCCTTCTACTCTTTCTCCTTAAGGGAAGAAAGTAGCCACACACCTCTGTCTCCATCTTCTCCCCAATTTTGCTATTCCTGTCTGGCTTCTCCTCCTGATTTTCAGCTTCCTCCTTCTCAAGAGGTGTCCTTAGGCCCTCTCCTTTCTCACTTGGAGCTGGAGTAGCTGCAGGGGAAGGCAGAGTGAGAAAGGCAGAGGTTCCCCACTCTTACTCCTGACTCCCATTTTTTGTCTGTCCTGCCATCCTTAACTCCTGATTACCAGGTTTAGAGGTACAGGGACTGTTGGTAACAGAAGCCTCAGGAGTGGTGGGAGATGTTTTGGTAGGAGAGGAAGCTCTGGAAGAGCGCTTCGAGTCAGCACTGGGGTCAGGCATCAGTTCTGGCATTGACCAACGCCCATTGATGTGCTCAAACTCCTGTACCTGGGGCAGAGGGATAGGGTTAACTCCAGGCATTGGACATCCAGGAAGCCCCTGTCCCCTCTACCAGCATGAGTCTAGAACTCAGGAAGGACAAAGCCTAAATGTCCAACCTGATTATTTGGGTGAGAAGACGACTTATACCTTCTTCTTGACGAGAGACATGACTCCAATGCGGGTCAACACTTGCTGGCGACTCAGTCCCTCCCGAGGGACCCCATCAGCAAAGGTTTCAGAGCCGTCTGCCCCAGGCTCACATAGATGGCGCATGAACAAAGACACATAGGCCCTAAGGAGCATGGGAGTGGGAGGAAGGTAAGGGGGAGCCGTAGAAGGAGTACAGAGTAGTGAGCAAGGCACAGCAATTATTGAATCCCTGTTACCCAAACTTCCCAGGTGCTCCAGGGCTCCCCTGGGTCTCTTACCTATTATTAGCCCTTTAAACCCTAACTGTCCCAGGGGCCTCTCCCCTGTCTTTCCCATCTCCCTGCTCGGGGTACTTTGTTTCTGGCCCCATCAGTCAGCTCTTCATCCTTTTCATCAACTCCTCCTGCCAAGTGAATGTGAGGCTGAGACAGCCCAGGAGAGGCTTCTTACTTAAATGCTTCTCCTATAGGAAGATGTCTGGCCCTCTACTCTAGGCTCAGCTGAGAGGAGGTGGAGTAGGCTGAGCCCACCCCCCAGGAAACGAAGCCAGCAAGCACTATATGACAAGGAGAGTGATGATCAGTTGAGTAAGGTCACATCATATGGCAGCCAAGAGAAATAAAGTTAACACCCAAAGCTCTTGCCCTTGCATCCAACTCAGCCCTGTATCATCCACACTCACTTAAACTCCTTCTCAGTCTTGCCCCTCAGGTCCCGCACCAGCCACTGTGTGGTGAAGGCATCCTGTGGCGGCATGCCCCAGCGCATCACTGCATTGAGGAAAGCCTTTCGCTGACGGGTGTTGAATCCCAACACCTGGGTGGGGGGGTAAGGAGGCAGTGGTGATGAATGTCCAGGAGTTCATCAGTGACTCATACCCCAATTTCCAACCCCTCCAACCCTCATTCTCTCCTTAGAGCACTCACAAAAGTCTGGGCCCAGCTCTCACCTCGATATTGCCCCCAACTCGGGCCAGCAGTGGAGGCAGTGGCTTATCTTTTTCATTCCGAAGCTGCCTCTTTGACTGTCGACGCCCTGAGGGTGCGTTGACACTGGTTAGTTGATTGATCCACATCCTCTAAGCCCCAGTCCTCTTCAGCACCCAATTCCCACAAGATACAGTACACCAGAATGACCCTTGTCATGTTTCAGGCACTTCTAATTCTCTTCAAAGCACTTACACAACTACTAACCCAGTGAGCCTAAAAAAAAAAAAATCAAGTCAGACCTGGGCGCAGGCCTGTAATCCTAGCACTCTAGGAGACTGAGGTGGGCGGATTGCCTGAGCTCACAGGAGACCAGCCTGAGCAAGAGCGAGACTCCATCTCTAAAAAGAGCCAGGCAAAGCTTTGCACAGTGGCAGTATCGTAGCCAATGAGGTTTATCCAAGGTGCAATTACTGCTAATTAAAAATAGCTGGATACTGTAGCGGGCACCTGAAGTCCCAGCTACTAAAGAGGCTGAGGCAAGAGAATTGCTTGAACCTGAGAGTTTGAGGTTGCTGTGAACTCTGATGCCACAGCACTCTACCAAGGGCGACGAAAGTGAGACTCTGTCTCAAAAAAAAAAAAAAAATCAAGTCATATTTAAAAATGAATAATAAGCCCCTAAAATGTCTGTATTTTACACAGACAAGATTATCTACCAGTGAGCATGCAGAATGATGTAACTTTTCTTTCTTTCTTTTTTTTTTTTTTTTTTTTTTGCGGTTTTTGGCCAGGGCTGGGTTTGAACCCGCCACCTCTGGCATATGGGGCTGGTGCCTTACTCCTTTGAGCCACAGGTACCACCTGATGTAACCTTTCTTGACCTAAGCACTGAAGCCAGTGTGGTTTATACATTCTAAATTTTAATAGTGAAGACATAATGAACATTTCTTCCTTTCTGTTTATCTGCAATCTTTGGCTTTTCCACAAAAACACATTATTTTATTTGTATAGAAACTGTGAGCTTGCCAGGTGCAGTGGCCCACGCCTATAATCCTAGGACTCTGGGAGGCTGAGGCAGGTAGATTGCTTGAGCTCAGGAATTCAAGACCAGCCTTAGCAAGAACAAGACCTAGTCTCTTCTAAAAATAGAAAAATTAGCCAGGCACTGTGGTGGGCACCTGTAGTCCCTAGTCCCAGTTGCTCAGGATGTAGGGGCAGGAGGATTAATTGAGCCCAGGAGTTTGAGGTTGCTACGAGCTATGACACCATGGCACTGTAGGCCAGGAATCCTCCATCCATAGCCCGTGGGCCGCATGCAGCCCGCCTAGGACATTTATCTGGCCCTCTGGGTGTTTTGCCGCCACTGCCTGTCCTGCTTAGCAGCCAACTTATCCCAGGGCCCACAGTCTGGCCCTCCAACGGTCTGAGGGACAGTGAACTGGCCCCCTGTTTAAAAAGTTTGAGGACCAGGCTGTGCAAGAGAGCGAGACTCTATTTCTAAAACAAACAAACTACAACAACAACAAAACCAGTGGGCTTAAAGTAAACTGGAAAATGAAATGAGAAAAGCTGTGGTAGAGTCAGGAGAACTGATGCCACCTTCAGGACGTTCATCGAAGTCTTCATCCTCCTCCTCTGATCCTACCGAGTATTCTGACTGGTTGTCTGTGAAGGTAGAGAGCTCAGTGGTCAGTGAAGACTCCCTGCCCTCCCATGCTAGGGCTCTTCCTGCCTGAATTCTTCCCTGGGAGACTTGTCTACCTTCACGTAGCCTTGGCCTTCTGTGGTTGCTGAATCACTGCCCAGAGTCTGAGCCTTATATCCTGGACCATCTCTACCATCACCCACCTTCAGTCTTCAAGCACTTACTTGTTCTGCCACCCTTACTTTTGACAACCCTTCTCTAAACAATGACCCCAGGGTGTCCGTAGGATCCCTTTACAACCACCACACAGTTTAAATTGCCTGTAAACCCACCTGGTCTCCAGGTACTTCTTAATGACCTGAGCTCTCTCTTTTAGCAGGGCAAGGCTCTGACCTCTAGGCCTCCCTTCTCCTCTAAATAAGCCCCAGCCTTCAAACATCATTACTTCTTCCGTTTTCGGTTCCTGCATCTAGGGCAATCCTCACCTTGATCCTCCTGAGCAGCATCATTGTAGTTAACTTGCTTGCGAACCCGCTTGCCTTTGCCTAGATTCCGGGCTAGATCTTCCTGCTGTTGCTCATAGTGATGCCTCAGAAGCTTCTCCCAGTAGTCAGGATCCACATTCTCCTCCTGCTTGATAATCTCTCGCTCAATTTCCTCAATCTGAAGGGCAGCAGAATGAATGGTAGGCAGTCTCCTTCTTTACCAGTCATTCCACCACAACAAAATTCCTAGTCTCCTATCTCAGCTGAATCTCGTCTCACTGCTCCTAGACCTTAACTCTGAGCAAATTTTCTGGACATTGCACATTTTCCATGTCTCTTACATGCAAATGCACATTTTCTGTATCTCCTACATGCAATATGCTTCTCTGCCTTGTTCCTGTACTCTTCTCTAAATCTTTCTTCTAATTCCTTCTGTATTTCTCCTCTACTGACCCAGAAAGTACCCTTGTGTGTTTACCAGTACTTCCTGTGCCTAAGTCTCTCTGTTACACTAAGAAGTCATCTGAGGTCCACTATTGCTCTTTGCTGGGTATTAGGGTAAGAAAAAAAATAAACAATAAGAATGAAGGGGAATCTCCTATTTCAAAGCCAACTAAAGCACATTGCCCTTCACAGATAGCCTGGGATAGACTATGTCTGGCCCCAAAGCCTCTCACCTTATCTTCTTCCCGCACAACATACTGTGCCACCTTGAAGGAGCTGAGATACTCGTTCATGTTCTGCACATCAGTGTCCTCAGTTGCATCCTGATTCCGGTCCAAGAGCCGAGCGATGGCCTCATTGTCGTAGTGAATCACACTGCTGTCCTCCTCCTTGTTGTCCCCTGGTGAGATGGGAACAAAAGGGAATTTTGGGTTCCAGCCTTAAGCACAACTTTAGAAATGCTGGAGGAAAGCCTCTTCTCCACTTTCCTGTCAGGGGAGCCCTGGAGAAGGCTTTCTGTGGGAGCCAATATTGAAGTTTTTTTCAGTTTTAACCCTGCAGACAAGGAAAGAGGCCAACTTTCCTCCAAGGACTTTTCTTGAAAAGAAGGCTCTTCTTCCTTCAAGGGCTGCAAAGAACCCCAGGGGGCTAAAAAGAGAAGTGTTCATGAAAGTGCAAGGGCCTGCTCTCAGGGAACTGCAAAAAAGGTTCTCACCCTCATTTTCATCCTTAAACAGCTCCTCAGTGCCAAATTTGAGGATGTCATCAAGCTCCTGCTTGGACATTGAGCCTGCCTTGGAGCCCAGCCCTGGCCGCACCACCAGGTGTGTCAACATCATCTTTCTCTTGGCCACTTGTGTTATTCGCTCTTCTACTGATGCTCGAGTCACAAACCGGTAAATCATCACTTTGTTGGCCTGGCCGATCCGATGAGCCCGGCTGAAGGCCTGCAACGGCAGGAGAAATTGGGGGTGAGCAAGGCAGCAGCAGGGGAGAAGCTGTCCACATGCTCAGGAAAGAAGGCTGGCAAAAAAGGGTCGTCTTCTCCCTCTGAAAAGGTATATTTTTGATCCCAGAAACAACACCCTTCTCTGTGATCCCACATCTCCTTGCTAAGTGATGCAGAGGTTTCAGAATGTAAGTTCCCACCTGGATGTCATTATGGGGGTTCCAGTCAGAATCAAAGATGATGACAGTGTCCGCAGTCGCCAGATTGATGCCCAAGCCCCCAGCTCGGGTAGAAAGAAGGAAACAGAATTGTTGCGCCCCAGGAGCTAGGAAGTGAGAGTTAGGACATCAGGGTTTTTTTATACACAGTAGTTCTGCCATCTGCTCCTGATGTTCCCTTGACTACGAACAACCATGGACCCAGCTCAAAGCCTAGGTGTCTCATATCTACCCCTGCCAGACCCCCTCCTATACCAGGCACCTAACACAGGTTCCTTGGTCCTCCCACACCCAGCAGAAACCAAGATATCTCCTCCTCACCATTGAACCGATCGATTGCCTCCTGCCTCAGGGCACCAGTGATGCCACCGTCAATGCGCTCATATTTGTAGCCTTCGTAGTCTAAGAAGTCCTCTAGTAAGTCTAACATTTTGGTCATCTAGAGCAAGAGAAAAGGAAGGAGTCTGGAATGATGAATCAGTGGGATGGCTTCTCAATTCTTAATATCCCTTCACTCCAACTCAACCCCAATCCTTGAACCTATGCACTATCTTTTAAGCTCCCCTGGTACTCTCTATTCCCCTCTCAGCCCCCTCTCAGCTCCTCATTATTTTGTATTCTCGCCATACTCTAGATTTAAGATCATTTAACCTAAGACAGAGGTTCTTCTCTGAGACCTGTAAAAAGGTTTCAGGAAAATATAGAAACACCTGAAAATCTATACAAAATTTTGTAATTATATATGCAGTTTTCTGGAGAGTGGACCCATAGCTTTCACGAGATTTTCTTTCTTTCTTTTTTTTTTTTTTGTAGACAGAGCCTCAAGCTATCCCCCTTGGTAGAGTGCCATGGCATCACAGCTCACAGCAACCTTCAACTCCTGGGCTCAAGCGAGTCTCCTGCCTCAGCCTCCCAAGTAGCTGGGACTACAGGCGCCCGCCACAACACCCGGCCATTTTTTTGGTTGCAGCCATCGTTGTTTGGCGGGCCTGGGCTGGGGATTCGAACCTGCCAGTAGGTGTATGTGGCTGGCGCCTTAGCCGCTTGAGCCACAGGCGCCAAGCCTTTTCACGAGTGTTTCAAAGGGTCTCTGCCCTTCACTCTCCAATAAGGTTAAGACATAGTACCAGTCCCACAAATCCCCTGGAGGAGGCAGATGGCTCACATGCACTCTTTCCCCATTTATCTTAAAAGGAGCTAGACTAAGGAGATTTCCAACAGCCTTAAGGACAGGGGTTAGAGGCCAAGAATGAACTAGCTACAGTAAACTCTATAGGTAAAATAGGTATAGAAACTCTTATAGGTAAAATCTCCTCATCTGTCATACCAGAGCAGGAACAGAAAGGAAATAAGGAAGGTAAGAAGAGGGAACAGAAAGCAGACAGAAAAGAGAGAGCTGGCTTGGCGCCTGTGGCTCAATCGGCTAAGGCGCCAGCCACATACACCTAAGGTGGCGGGTTCGAATCCCCAGCCCGGGCCGCCAAACAACAATGATGGCTGCAACCAAAAAATGGCCGGGCGTTGTGGCGGGCGTCTGTGCTCCCAGCTACTTGGGAGGCAGAGGCAGGGGACTTGCTTGAGCCCAGGAGTTGGAGGTTGCTATGAGCTGTGATGCCATGGCACTCTACCCAGGGGGATAGCTTGAGGCTCCGGCTCAAAAAAAAAAAAAAAAAAGAAAGAGAGAGCCAAGGGGATGGTTTACCTGTGAGAAGATGAGTACTCTGTGTCCTTGCTCCTTTAGCTTCCGCAACATCTTCTGCAGCAGCATGAGCTTCCCAGATGCCTTAATAAGTGCCCCACCCTCATAAGCCCCACTGGGGAGTTTTGGGGACTCCTGAAAAGAACGGAAGAGAAAGGAAGAGGAGGATCAGGACATGTCCCCATATTGTTACAGTGCCTAGAAAGCCATATGCCCAAATTCAGTTTCTACACCTTTCCAATTCTACCCCTTCTCAGATACAATTCCTGGCTTTCCAGACCCTAAACCCTTGCCAAAATGCTGAGAACCAGGCATTTGATCAGTTCCCTGCTCTATGTATCTACCATAGCAGCCACAGGAAAGAGGTATGGATGGTTGCAGCACTTCTTAAGGTCCATCATGATGTTAAGCAGTGACACTTGATTCCCACCACCTCGTGAATTCAAGGCCTCAAAATTTCGAGTCAAGATATATTTGTAGTATTTCCTAAAAGCCAGGGCAGGGCATAGCAAGGACAGAAAAAAGAAGCATTAGGATATGTACTTGGAAAGCTGCTGCCAAATCCCCAACTCCTAGTTCAGTTCCCCATGCACTCACTTTTGCATGGGGCTTAGCTCCACTCGAACAATAAGCTCTGTTTTAGCGGGCATGTTCTTAAAGACATCTGCCTTAAGCCTCCGCAGCATGTGTGGCCCCAGCAAATCGTGCAGTTTCTTAATCTGGTCTTCTTTGGATATATCAGCAAATTCCTCTAGGAAGCCCTCCAAGTTACTGAAAGTTAGAAGAGAAGGAAATGAAAAGATTTTTGTCAAGCTCTTTGCCCTGATCTCGGGATCTATTCTCCACCTCAGATTAATCCTTTGCCAACTCATTTTAGCCACTCCACTTCTCATCTCTGTAGACTACCCTTAGTGAACCACTTACTTAAACCTCTCTGGAGTGAGGAAGTTCAATAGATGGAAGAGCTCCTCCAGATTATTCTGCAGCGGGGTCCCTGTCAGCAGTAACTTATGATCTATCTTGTAGCCATTGAGGACCCTGAAAAACTAGAAGATGGGGCAAGGAAAGGGAGGAGGAAGGGCTTATCAGGGGCACGTGGTAGATCTAGACCTCAAATCTCTGTACATTCCCCTCCTCTAACTTGAACTTCTCCCCAGAGGTTCCTGGGAATCCTGCTTCTCAGACTGCAGGAAATCCCCAGAATTGTTTTCAAGGCTTGTTAAGTGGGAGTTCACAGCTCCAAGTTTCTCAGGTCTCGGAATCTCACTCACCTTGGACTGGTTGTTCTTGAGTCGATGAGCCTCATCTACCACAAGACAGGCCCAGCAGATGGAGCCAAGTGCTGCCTGGTCAATGGTGATCAGCTCATACGATGTCAGGAGAACATGGAACTTCACCTGTGCCTCCCTCTGCCAATACAACCATTGCCCATTTGGCTGCCACTTGACACCAGTGCACCTGTCCCCCCAGCCCTTATTCTTCACCCAGAAGCCTCATTCTGGCTATGACTCCCAAAGGGAGCATTTGTCCTATCTTATAACTTCAAGTCTAAGTGGTGATTACCAACCACACCCACCAAACTTCCACCCCCATGTCCAGTATTGACAGACCCAAGTATATTCCTGGGAATATCTGCTACATCCCTAGGATGGGAATGCAAAAGTTCAAGAACAGGTGGAAGAAAGGAAGGAAAAAGGTGAGAAAAGTGAATGGAGGAACTGAATTCCTAGTTGGGGCAAAGAAATAACAGTTCTGAGGGTCTCAGAAGATATGGTATAGAGAGGCTTACCTTCATCTTAAAAGCTTTCTTGCCACCTTTGATGGCATTGTCTTCAAAGGAGAATTCATTCTCACGAATGATGGCCCGGCTATCTTTGTCACCCGTGTATGTCACCACATAGAATTTGGGTGCCCACATCTGGAACTCTCGCTCCCAGTTAATGATGGTTGAGAGTGGAGCACTCACCAGGAAGGGACCTTTTGTGTGGCCCTAAGGGTCAAGGGTAGGGGGCCCATTATTCAGGCATGAGGCTGTATACCCCAGGCCCCTGCCAGCCACATCTCTCCATCTTCCCACTCCCCTTGTCCAGGATAGACCCCAGCCCAGTTATCCCCTTCAAGAGCTAGAATCCGGCACCTCCTTATACAGCGAGTACAGGAAGACGATGGTTTGTATGGTCTTGCCCAGCCCCATCTCATCAGCCAGAATGGTATCAGTGCCCTGGGCCCATGAGAAGCGTAGCCAATTGAGCCCCTCCAGCTGATACATGTGCAGTGTGCCTCCAGTAGCTGTGATAAACCGTGGCTGAGTCTCGTATTTCACTGTAGGCTGCAGAGTCAAGAAGTCAGAAAGCTCAAGGGAATAGTTAGCAGCTCGTCTGGTCCTGGTCTCTTCCTCCCTAGTGCTGATATCAACTTGGATTACAATTCCCTCTACTATGACCTGAGTTTATGAAAGTTCTAGTCTTTAGACCCCCCTCCCACCTCATTCCTTAAAACAATATCCAGCAGCACTGTGGGGAAGGGCTAAATGGTAAAAGAGCCCCCAGTGAGCTATCTCTAAGTGGTTCTCTCACTCTTATGCCAAAATTCCTAGCCACTCTTGAGGCAAGGCTGAATGTTAAAGGAAGAGCTACTGTTCAAAGAGCTTGTTGAAACTGGGAGGTTCTGTCAATAACCCTCAGGAAATCTTCAATCACCATGGTTCCAGAAACAGGAAAAAGGCCAACTGAGAGGACTCACATCATTAGTAGGAGAACTGGGAGGCCCATCGCCCTGTAGCTCCTTCTTCTTCTTCTTATACTTGCGGGGCTGGGCAGGATCCTCTCCCATAATTAGTTCTCTGGGAAAAGAGTGGGTCTGAATGAAGCCTGGTCCTTGGGATATCCCCTTTTGTTTTCTTAACTCATTCCAGACCTACCTCCTACTGTCTATAACCTGGATTTTTCCACATTTCCCTTCTCCCAGGCTCTTTTCCCTTGCCCCTTGGATTTTACGTCAAAAGGCAACCTCCCCATTCCTGGGCATCCTGTTACCCATTATGGGTCAGATCTTATTTCTGTACCTTCTACTGCCTCTTTAACACCCCCAAACCTCCCAACTCAGGCTGCCATTGCCCTATTCTCTAATTTAGATCTGTCTCTACTGTACCCTCGCTTCACGCTGGAGGTTTAGCTTCCGTGCCACCAGCCTTAGATTCCCATGGTCCATGACTTATCTCCCTCACCGGTGTCTCCAGTAGCTTTGCTTATGGTCTTCATATTCAGGGATGTTCATTTCATCTTCTTCCCATGTGGACTGGTCATATGGCAAGTCCCTCCACTTCACTAGATAGTGGTAATTCCCCTTTTTATCCACACTGTGGGGCAGGAGGCCAAGAACAAGAGTAGGAGGAGAAAAACAACATGGATCACAACATAAGGAAGGGTTGATAAACACAATTATCAGCAAACATGCAGAATTTGTCACCTAACCCTCAATGGTATGCTGCTAGAAAGGATTTTACAATGGCTGAAGTACTACCCTAGCCTTTCTAGAATGGTGTCCTAAAAATCTATCATAAAACATTCCGACATCATTTGTTCACTCAGCTAGTAAGATTTTCCTTACTAGCTGGAATGGAATTCACATTCTACGGGGGAAGATGACACTGAAATAAATTAGTACCATACTGTTGGGCAGTAATAAGTACTATCAAGAAGAAATACTTAAAATGATAGTCTGGATGAATCCCTATCTCCAGACTAGTGCCATGTCAATTTATGCTATCAGAGCTTAGGAGGAGGTAAGGACAAAAAAGGCAGTGCTGGGCTGGACTTTTTTCCTGGTTTCTCCTTTCCTTCTGGAGGAAACAAGGCCAGAAGGATTGGAGCTCCAGCAGAAGTTATCAGTTCTAGATCAATTATTTGGTTAATTAACAAACAAATGCTAACATGGGGCCATCACCACAGACCAAGGATTCACCTGTGGTTGATGATACGGTGGACAGTCATCCACTCTGGCTTGATGCCAAAGCGGTAGTACTTCTCCTCCATCTCAGCATAGTGTGGATCTTTCACCTTGCGCTTGTCACTCTTCCCATCATCCTCCCCAGAACCATAGTCCAGGGGTGGAGGTTCATCCATGTCATTCTTCCGCTGATAGTTTCGGTACATTACCAAATGAAAAATCTCCAGCTGATGGGGCATAGAGGAAAAGAGAAGAAATAGTACCAATATCCCCAGAGGACAACAGGGGATAGTAAAGGAGACAGCAGTGGGAATGGGATGGGGAAAAGGAGCTATGAAAGAAGCTGAATGAGAGACAAATTGGTAAAAGCCTAAACAGAAAAATATTTGAAGTCAAACAGACATAACAGAGTTAGAAGACAGGGCCTGGGTAGAGCTGTAACGAACAAAAGGAGGCAGAGAATGGGGTTATATTATAAGGTATGGTGATAAAACATGGATAAAAAAGATGAACTTAATAAAGTCTATGGTCTATCTAAGGCAGGGGTCCTCAAACTTTTTAAATAGGGGGCCAGTTCATTGTCCCTCAGATCGTTGGAGGGCCGGACTGTGGGCCCCTGGGAGCAGTGGCAAAAACATCCGACGGGCAGGATAAATGACCTAGGTGGCTGCATGTGGCCTGGGCCGTAGTTTGAGGATGCCTGATCTAAGGGAAGAAAGTAACAGAGATTAAAAGAAAGAGGACTGGAGACCAAGAAAAACACATATGGAATTTAGCAAGTAGGCAGGATATGAGGACCAGGGGCCTGAAATGAGAAGGTAAACAAGAAGCATGAAAGCCTGGAGAACAGAGTGGTAAGAGTGAGAGAGAATGGGAGGCAGTGCAGGATCTTAGCGAACAGCGAAAGGAGAGACTCATACCTGAAGCTCCTTGGCCCAAGAGCAGTGCCAGTAAGACAGTCCTACCCACTTGACAAAAAACTCTCGCTCCGATCTGCCTTGAAGGGGACGGGGAGGTGGGACATCAGAATCCCCATCTGCCTGTTGGGGGGCTGGCATTGACACGGGTGGCTCCCCCCACCGCCAATGCAGGATCTTCTGCACTCGACCCTTCAGCACAGGGCACTTCGAGATGAACATAGACAATAAGGAAAGAAAGAGGCAGAAAGAACCCAACATTAGAGTGGAGGACAGTGGTCCCATAAGGGTTGGGGGACAGCCGAGAAAGGAAGAACTGGACCTTTGGGCCCCAGGAATGGCTGTAGGGGTTGGGCCTAACAATCAACACTACAAGGAGATGGTTCCACTCACTGTGCATCGGGGACAGAGCCATTCACCGTTGGGGATGTCAGGCAGGGGAGGGTTCAGACAATGAATGTGGTAGGAGGAGATGCAAGCATCACAGCATAGGAGCTCCCCACCATCCTTGCATACACGGCAGTACTCCATGTGATCATCCTCCTCCTCCTTTTCCCCCTCTTCCTCTCCCTCCTCTTCATATTCTTCCTCTTCTTCCTTGGCCTCCCACTGTACCCCTTCCTTTTCCTGGGAAGCCAAGGACAGACACAGACAGATGGAAGAAAGAGATAGGAGTGAGATTGGAAGATAACAGGCAAAGACAGAACACCTGAATCCTAGAAGCACAGACAAGACTGGTAGGAACTAAGGAACAGGATATCCCAGTTTCCAAAAATGTTGATTCTGGGGTAGAGAGATAGGACAAAGCAGTAGTTTTCAACCTGTGGGTCGTGACTCACAGGAACTGTATTAAGGAGTTGCGGCATTAGGAAGGTTGAGAACCAATGCAATAAAGAAACAAACCAGGATCCTGGACACCTGAACATCTGTTACTGATAAACCCAGGCAAGAAAATAAATGCAACCAAGAAGCAAAGAGATGGGCAGGCTCTGAGTACCAGGTACTCACACAGTGGGGGCAGCTCCATTTGCCCTCAGGAGCCCGGTCAAGCTCAGGATCAAGGCAGACGAGGTGGTAGGCACGAGGGCAGGTGTCACAGAGAATTATTTCCCCACCCTGCTGGCACACCTCACAGTAGTCCTGGTGATCTGTCTCATAGCCATCAACCTCCTCCTCTCCGGGCACTGCAGGACAGCCCAGGACTGTAATACACCCAAGTGGAGGCAAAGGGAATGGGGGTTAGAGGTAGGGGAAAAGGAAGGGAAGGAGGAGAGGAAAGGTGTGGGGGAGGGGTAAGAGAAAGAGAGAAATGATTGAATAGAGAAGTCAAAACTGAAAAGAGAAAGACAAAGCAATGAGAAGGCGGCAGACTGATAAGGTGACAAGATGACACACAGCCAACATCTCTTACCCTTCTTCTTCTTCCTTCCTGGCCGGCCTCTCTTTAGTTTTTTGGCACGGACAGGCCCATCAGGCCGGCCTGAGGCACTATGGACACTGCCACTGTCTAGGTCTGACTCCTCAGCCTCTGGTTCAGGGCCCTCATCACTCTGAAAAACATACTGCCCATAGCCCCATGGCTATCAGCAAGGCAGACTTGATTCTGCTCCCCTACCCAGGCCTTTGGCTTCCTGACCCAGCTTCCCTCATGAACCCATCTCTGGACCCCAGCTCTTGATCCCCAGGTGGTGAGCAGATAGGAGGGGGTCACTCACCGAGCCTCCCTTCTTCCTCTTGCCACCCAGCAGCCCTAGTTTGATTTTGAGTGGTGCCATTTTCTTTCCCCGAAGCTTCTTGCGTCCATCAGGCACTCGGGGGCTCTTACTCCGCCTCTTATGGCCTGGACCTGAATGAGGAGTGGGAGTGAAGGGAGAAAAAGCAGAGGTCATGACACTGCAACGAGAAGTCACAGGGGTCTCTGGACTCCCCTGTGGCCTACACTTTCACTAAGACCCACTTCCTGAAAAGCATTTCTTCTCCAACAATAAGGGCTGGGAAGGCAAAGACCTAGACTGTAATTTGACAACATGCTATAGGTAGGGTGATAGCTGTTGGAAGAAGAGGGGTTCCCTACCTTTGCCCTCTTTGGTTTTGGCTCTTCGGATAGGTGGGGGCTGGATATCAGCAGCAGAGGGTGGGGGAAGGGTGGGGGGTCCGGAAGGTGCTACAGGGGTGGCTGAGGAGACAGCAGCTGACACTTGCTCGGCTACAGCTGCTGCTGCTGCTGCTGCTGCTGCTGCCACAGCAGCTGCTGACCCCTTGAAGGGGTTGTTGGCGCTGAACTCTCTCCACTTAGCCCCAAGGATGGTCATCATCTTAGACATTGGGATCTTAGGATTCTTCTTAGCAATTAGAGGCCTGTAAATACAGAAGCAGAAAACTCGCATCCTACACAGATGGTCTGGGAACACTGCCATCTCCCCTCATCAATTAAATCTATGTACATGCTAGGATTCCTGGGTACTGCGAACATCCTATTAAGAAAAGCATCAATTTATTAAAAAAACAAAATTAATGAAAATTTTTTTTAAAGTGATGCTTTGCATAAAAAATAAAAAATTTTAAAACATAAAAGGTAAAAAAATAATAAAACAAAAAAGCATGACATCTATAAAAATGCTATGCTTCTGGCTCAACGCCTGTAGCTCAGTAAGTAGGGTGCCAGCCACGTGCACCGAAGCTGGTGGGTTCAAGCCCAGCTGGGGCCTGCTAAACAATGACAACTGCAACAAAAAAATAGCCAGACATTATGGCAAGCACCTATAGTCCTAGCTACTTGGGAGGCTGGAAGAGAATCGCTTAAGCTCATGAGTTAGAGGTTGCTGTGAGCTGTGATGCCCTGACACTCTACCAAGAGTGACATAGCGAGACTCTCAAAAAAAAAAGAAAAAAAATGCTTTGCTTTTGTATGTTACCCTACAGTTCATAAACACTATCATATACGTTATATCTTACTTTATCCTCACAGTAATCCTGAGTTGCTATGATTATCCACATTTTACTGATGAGCTCCTTGGGCCCTAAAGAAGGGCTCCCATGGGATGGTGTTAAAAAGATGGGCCACGCTGGTTTTGCTCTGGGATAGGGTAATGAGCTCTTATGAGGACATGGGTGACCACAGTGCTGACAAAAGCACCACCATTAGCAATGAGGTAGGAACAACAACATGACTAATAATAGTCACCAGCTACTGAACATACCCTAGGGCCCAGGCATTGACTGTCCTAGGCACTCTATCCATTATCCTATCAAGTCTGCACAGAGTTATAAGATATATGTACTATTATTCTTCCTAAAGAAATCAATGAAGTAACACCTCCAAAATGACACCAACACTCAAACCTTATCAGCAGCCTGCAGGGCATTAAACTGCTATGTCAAAGTGTCTCCCTCAAAGACATCTTCACTATTCTTTACTATTTTCTACCCTCCTCCAAGTGCCACTGAAGCTAAGATCCCACTGGCAGCAACACAATCTCCATTATTACCAGGGCCTAAGGAGGGGGCAGAGGACTCGATAACTGAGCAAAAGAAGTTCAGAAGCACTGAATTGTTTCTCTCAGTCTAGAGCAGCAGTTCTCAACCTGTGGGTCATGATCCACAGGAACTGTATGTGAGCTGTTGACACCCTCTGGCACCCTATTGAGAGTGACAAAGTAAGACTATGTCTCTTAAAAAAATTAAAAAAAGAGTTTTCCCCAGTCCTACTGCACCTCATGAACTGGCTAAAGGCTTTATAGTTGGTAAGTGTGTGGTAATCCTCCTCGGAGAATACATGCTCCACGTCCTCCAGGCCCCAGGTCAGAAGCAGCGTTGCTGATGACTTCTGCTCTACCTGCTGAGAAAGGAGGCTTCAGTGAGGTGGGAACCTCTCCAGCCCCTATTCCTAGGCCCTCACACATGCCTTTCTACCCTCACCAACTTTCCTGGGCTTTCTTGCTTCTTGCTCCACCCTCCAGGCTGATCACCAACCCTCACAAATTACCATTTTGGGGGCTTTCCCTCTTTGCTCATACCTGTTTTTAATGCTGATTTCTCACCCTCATGCCCTAATTATACTCACCTTTTGCCCCCCATCTCCCTCCCCCTTTTTCCGCCGCTTTGTCTTCTTTTCTTTTTTTTCTCGATGCTTTCGTCTTCGCTTCCGACCTGGTCCAGTTCCATATTCACTGCCCCCACTCTCTGACTTCTCCCGGTATTCATCTCTCTCAGAGCCAAATTCCTCCTCACTGTCCTAAGAAAGAAAAATAAAAATAACATTTATTCATCTTTCCCACATGCCAGAACTGTTCTTAGCAGATAACATATTTTATCTCTTATTCTTAACAATAATCCTATAAGACAGTAACTCATCTATTTTTATCCACTTTTTACAGACAAGGAAACCGAGGCACAGAGCTAAGTAAATGGCCCAAGGAGACAGAAGCCAGCTAGGTTCTGAATTCATGCAGGCTTCCTCCAGAGCCTGTACTTTCCACGGCTTCTCCTTGGTGCTAAAGCAAGTCACTAGATTGAGCTCTTTACTAGATAGTAGTAAATAAAGTTAGGGTTCCAGATCTGTGAGATATAGGCCAATAGCAGAGGGCAGAGGGTTGGGGTTAAGCCTCCCTGGCTTTAGGACATCCCCTTTACCCTATAATCGGGACTAGAGAAAATACAAGTCTCTGAGACAGGCCTTATAAGCCTTGCCATAGAGTTAGGAATTCTTGACACTTACACGCTTCTTGCGTTTTCGGGGTTTTCCTGGCTTATTCTCCTTTTGCTTCTTAGGTCCTCGTTTTCTCTTCTTCACACCCAATGCTGAAGGCAGCAGCCGAATGTCATCCTTATCTTCGGAGCAGAAAGCACCAGAAAACCTAAGGCTCTACATTACTGTTTTTGAGGTCCTTGTCTGCCCCCTCCCCACCTCCTCAGTTCCCACTCTCTAGGAACTTGGGCATTAACTCCTCCAAACCCTGCCTCCCTTCACTGGATGCAAACAGAGAGTGTTTCGAGTACTCAGGGATGCTCTGTTTCTCAATGGGAGGTCAGGGGTCAGAAGGGAATAACAGCCAAACCACTCCCTTCCCTCCCCTCCTACTAACAAGGGACCAGGCTCTGGGCCACAGGCTCTGACTGTGGCAGGTCCTTTCAGTTGCCGCCAGGGCTCCTCCTGCCTTCTACCTCACTTCGCCAGCTGGCATCCTGCCCAGGAACTGGGGAAGCCATGCCCAGCTGCTGGCCTGGCCTGACCCCAGCACTTGGAGTGGGGAGACACAAGCTGGCAGCTCCCTAAGCCAGATGCTGAGAAGGGAGAGCCAAAGGTGGACACCTGGGTTCTCACACTAACACCCTGGGGCCCTGACATCCTTTTTTGCTAAGAGGGAGTCCTCTATTTACATTTCTACAGATAATCACCAGCCATCCTGTCACCTCAACACAGTCCTAGAGGAAATGAAATCCTCAGCTGGCCATTTTCACTTCTTGCCCATAGGATCCTAGTGTCTGCCTCCTTCCTCACACCCTAATCCTACAGGAGAAAGTCTTCCTGTCAAGTAGCCTAGACTGTGACTTCAAGTCTATTCCTATAACCCTGCTCCCTTTCAGAACTTAGGGGCCATACCCTTTGTTCCCTGCTCTCACTCTTCACCTCCGAAGGTGTCCTAAGGTGTCCTCTTACAGCACGGGAGACCCAAACAAAGATACAGGCACAGAAAAGACACATTCAGCATCTGCTTTCTCAAATGCATGCACATAAACATACACTGAGGAACACAAATCCAGACAATAGCCTGAACATGCTTCAGCAGGGCCAGGTTCCTGGCTTTCTCTTCAGATGTCTTTGTCAGAGGGCCCTAGGCAGTTTCTTCTCTGATGTCCCCACACCCCATCGTTCCAGACCCATGCTAGTCTGCAGAGGCCTGCAGGCCAAAGAGTTACCCACAAAGCAGAGGATAAACCACACAGACATGGGGCCCTGGTTCATCTCCCTCCCCCATCAGCACTAGACTAACCAGCCAGACCTGTCTTGTTCAGACCAGGCAACTGATGCAGTAGAGGAAAACCTGGGCTTGGTTCAGTCTCTTGCTCTAAGACACACAATCCTTCCTCCCTCAAGAGAAAATTAACCACAATTAACACCTGAAGCCTTGGCTTCTACTGCCTCAGAATGAGGGCATCTCCTTCCTTCAATGCTACCTTTCCTTATAAGTCCAGCATCCTATATCCTCCTGAGCAGGAAAACACTCTACAAGTGTTTGCGAGGGAAGTGAAATGGGAGAGGGGAGCCTAACAGGAAGTAGGTAGGAGCCGTGTCCCCAGCAGGCTCCTCTTGACCCCAAGGACTTCGGTTAACATGAACGTGGAAACGGTGGCCGCTGGAGCAGAGAGGCAAGGGCAAGCCAACTGGCTAAGGATCAGGGACACGGCCTCGGCTGGGGTGGGGCACAAGTCTTGGGACCTCATGGCCGCTTCACTCCACGCCCCGCCCCAGCGCGAGGTTCCCGAACTTAGGAAGATGTCGGTGGCGGGAGAGGAAAGGGAGAACCGCTAGGAAAAGCAGGGGAGGGCAATAAAACAAATCTAAGTCCCAACCTCAGTCTCAGCAGCCACTCAATGCTGGCCAGGAGCCCAGACTCTCCCACATCCCGGCTCGGATCTCTGGAAGGCGGGGAGGCAGGAGGGCGCGGGGCGGGGCCTGGTAGCCGAGAAAGAGGGAGGAGCCTCGTCCGAAGCCTCGCCTCCCGCCCGCCCCTCTCTCCTTCTAATCTCACCATCAATCTCTCACACATATATTTATTTTTTCTCAAATTCCCCTCCCTCCCCCACAACGAACCACCATAATAGGTCTCCTGCACATGCGTATTGCCTGCAGGGGGTGGGTTTGTATTTTCAGACCTTTTGCAAAGAAACTACCAGAATTTTCCGCACCACCCACAATCATTCCCCACCCCCACCCCCAAGGAATCACATCTATATATTATGTTATATTATTTCTCTAGACTTGCCAGAAGGGGGAGGGAGAAGAAATGAGTTTTTGGCTTCCTGCTCCCTTCCCCCACCGAAACGAGTGCTATTATTTTAAACGTTTAACAATGTAAGGAGACTGGAGAGAGGGGGAGGGATAAAATTGGTCTTGAGGAAGAATGTAAAACAAAATGGTGAGAATCAAAGCAGTCAGAATGGAAAACAATGGAAACCTCTCATATGTACAAACGCATATATTAGAAAAGGATGGGGGGGGGCAGCCTGAACAAATTACCTTAGAAGAAGGTTATTTTCCCCCACGCTTAGGTATTCAGAAATAATGAGCGGGCTAAAAATATTTTACCAAAGTTTTATCTCAGAAAGTCATTTGAGGGGGCGTATCTGGGTCACTCATTTGACGTAGAGGAAGAAAGGGAGAGAAAATTGCCCTGGGGGAGGGGAAAGGTGGGTTTTCATTTCGAACATAAAATTTTAAAAGCATCTGACGTCTCTTCTCTATTTAAAAGCAAAGAGGGAGGGAAGATCGACACAAAGACCCATCTCAACGCTAGCTCTTTCAAGGTCCCCTCACATACCCAAATCAGGGATCAAACCCACCCAAAACACCACCCCTCCAAGCTCTCAAACAGATAAGAGGTGCCAACCCCCTACCAGAACCTGACATCTTTTCTTTCCCAATTTTCATCACCATTACTGTAGGCAACCCCTTCCCCACAAGTCTTTAATTCCTTCGCCCTCCTGCGAAAGCAAGAGGCTCTCTGGGATAACTTTTTCAAAACTTTTCCCTTCTCCAGACAGCCTGGGGGAAGAGGGGGAGACCAGTTTTCGTTAGACAACACATCCTTCCCCTCTCCACCCACAAGAAAGCACCCCGCACTCTCTCAAAGGTTGTCTCAGCTAGACGAGAACATTTGCCACATAAGCCGCACGGATCTACATGACAGTTTTACAAAGAGACTGGTGTTCGCCGTTTTAAAGTTTGGTGCATTTGTACCGCAAGGCAACCAGAGGCCTGGGGGTGTGGGTGTCCCCTTCCACTCCCCAAGCAGGGGGTGTGGACATCCAGATGCTCATCTATCCCAAAGACGACCAGCAATCCCACCACGGGGAGGGTGGTCTACAGTGTGACAGTGCTGGGCGCCTGAAGAGACCCAGTCGTCTGTCCCCGCCTCCACAAGAGAGTGCTGCCCACAAAGTGCTGCCGGGGGCCTTGTCATCCCAAGGAAGGGGTGCTGGGTGATGGTCAAGCTGCACAACAGCCAGATGGGCAGTTCACGCCCCCCAACCTGGTCAGGGTGTAGGTGGTTTCAACCAGAGAGTGAGTTACAGTGAATGGCAGCCACGTGAGAGTCACAGCTGGGCAGCTCCGCTACCCTGGACTGACGGGGTCAAGAGGGGGTGGACCGCACCCCCACCCCGCAGTTGACACAAAAGACCCCAGAGCCCAGGCTAAGTAAAAGGGGTGGAGCTGGGGGCAGCTTGGTCCCCAGACTAAGCTCTCCGCCTCGGCAAGCTGGGGGAGTCGGGGTAGGCTCAAATCTTATTCCAGGAAGTGACCGGCAGGCAGTGTGGCCACCACCTGCCCCTACTCATCAGCCGCCCACAAACATTCACACGACCCCTCCCCTTCGTGCCACCGTACGCCCCTCAGTTGGCGGGCACCGAAGTCCCCGTGGGTGGGGGTGTCCGACGAACACCGTACCCCCTCAGCCTGCCCAAGTCCTAACCGGAGGGCCTCGCGGGCCGCTCCCTACGCGGAATCCCCACTCTCCCTCAATCCAACCCCACCAGGGCCAGAGCCCGAGGGGCGCTCGCGCGGCCGCCCCTCCCCCACGCGCCCCTCCCCCACGCCGCCGTCCAGCCGCCAGGGTCTCCGCGGTCCCTCGCTCGGCCAGGGAGGGGGCCCTGGCTTCGCTTCGGCCGTTTCCTGCCTACCCCCTCCCCGCCGAGGGTAAAAAAAAAAATCTCCTCCTCCTCCTCCCCCGAAAGCCGCGACCGAGTGGCCCGGACCGCGCGCGCAGCTAGCGCCCAGCGCTCTCCAGCCGGGGCGGCGGCGGCGGCAGCGGCGGTGGCGGGGGAGGGGTGCGGCGGGGGAGGGGAGGAGGCCCGGCCCTGCCGCCACCGCCTGCCCGGACCGCCCGGACCGCCGCGGGGCAACGGGCCCGAGCCCCGGATTCGCGCCGCGGATTCGCCTCAGCTCAGCCGCGCGGTGGGTGCCTCGCCCCCGCCGGCCTTGCGCGCCCGCGGCTCCCACTCGGGCCAGGGGGGAGTCTGGGCGGCTGCTTACCTGGCGGCGGGGGTGGCGGCGGTGGGGGCAGCGGTGGCGGCGGCGGCGGCGGTGGCGGCGGGAAGAGGTGGCAGCCGGGGGGGCTGTGGCGGTCGCGGCCCCGGTCGTGGCCCGGCCGGCGTCCGAGTACTCCCTTGTCGTCGACCTCTTCATCGTCCTCGTCGGCCGCCTCCACCTCCTCCTCCTCCTCGTCGCCCTCTTCTTCCTCCTCTTCTTCCTCCTCCGACACCACCATCTCCTCCTCCTCCTCCTCCTCGTCCCTCAGAGGGGAAGCCATCCTGTGGCTCGGGCCCCCCCACCACCCCCCCACCCACCGCCCGCCCGCCTCCCCCACCGCTACCACCACCTCCTCCTCCTCCGCCTCCTCCTCCTCGGCGGCGGCGTCCTCCTCCTCCTCACCGCCTCCCCCAGCCCCCCAAACCCCCGGGCCACCCCCCTCCAAAACCCCCACCCTCGAGGCCGCCGTCTGAGGAGGGGGGCCAAACCACCCTCAAAATTTTCTTGGAAAAAATTGAGGAGAGACTTTTTCCCCCCTCTCTCTTTCCTCTCAAGAGAACAAGAAAGGGGGATTTAAAAAGAAAAAAAAAAAATATATATATATATATATAAAAGTTTTCGACTTTTCTCTACCCCCCTCTCCGTTGCTTTAAATATATTTAAATTCTGAGGGGGGCGCTCAGAAATATTTCTCAGAGCTGAGGCACTAAGATGGCCGCCTTGAAATTATTTTTAAAACAACCCCCCCTCCAGCACCGCTACCCCCTCCATAAAGAAAGAAAGAGGGGGGAAAATCCCCTTTTAAAACAAAATGGCTGGCTTAATATTTCATTTTTCACCCCCCCATTCTCCTCCCTGTTACACCCCCATCTCCTAGCCTCTACCCAGAAACCCACAAATTTCTCCTTTTTCATAACTGATTAGTGCACAGATTAATAGAGATATTTTCCTTGTGTACTGAAGTGTGTGTGTGTGTGTGTGTGTGTGTGTGTGTGTGTTGGGGGGGGCATGAAGGATTTCTGCATAAAACAAAAATGGCTGCTGTGACTAACTCCCCCCTTATAAAAAAATATTTGAGGGGGGGCATTAATCAGTACTCATGCTCAGTCTGACATCAGCATAAATTGTTAAAGGTTAACTAGTTAGATACTAGTCCAACTAGATTTAATTTTTTTCTTTTCTTTACTAGTCTCTTCCTCCCCACCTCCCTTCTCTAAAGAAAAGCTTTTTTTTTTTTTTGAATACTTCAGAAGGGAGTGGTTTGATGTGAAGGTTTTTTTCCCCTTCAGGCATTGAAAAGGAAAAAGATGAAATATATGTTTATATATAACTCTGTTTCTACATACCTCATTGAATTCAAAACGCATTTAATTGCGTACATATCTTTTAAATAAGAAGCGGGACTGGATTTTTTTTTCTTCTTTCTTTAAAAAAAGTGATAGAAATCCTAGTGACTTTGGGGGGAGAGATATGAATAGATGCGATGATTGAGTTTTTTTCAAAGGAGTCCATGTTTGATTCTCCCCTTTGCCCAGCCTTTTCAGTGATTTATAATTGTAGTAAATGTTATCTTCACTCTTTTTCCCTTTCCCTCACTCTCCCCTCCCCCAATTGCTTGTATGTAAAATTCATCTGACTTGAGAAATTAATTTGGGGGTAAATTAAACACATTATTCAAATAAAGGGGAAAGAGTTAAGTCTGAAAATTGTGAAATTATTTTCTTTTCTTCCGTTTCAGCATGTTTCTCTTCCTCCATGATCTCCAACACTGATAAAGTAGAAGCAACTGAGGTACCGTGAAAGAGAAAAGGAACTGGGACTAAAAAGCGAGAGGTAGAGGTTATACTCAGGTATTTTCATCTAACTCTCTGAACCATAATTTCCAACTACACCCCAGTGTTTTATCTTACAGTGGTACCAGGAATCAGATGGATAGCTGGAAAGGAGTCCAAAAGTAGCTTTCTCATATAAACACATCTAAGCATAAAAAAACTTGCTGGTGAGCATAGGAAGTAGGGCATGTAGCTTAGTTTTGCCCTTTTTCATTCTTGTCACTCTTTCCTTATTCTGTTTCCTCCCATTTTGATCTTATGTCCCTTCTCTTTTTTTCTCATCCCAGGCCTGCCGGATCATTTCTCCCTGGGGTTATTTCTCTACCTTTAGAGTATAACTGCCAGCCACCCAGCTTCTGCAGTACTCAGGAGCACCCTAAGATATGGGGTGGGAGTATGGGTAGGTAGGCAGCAACCAGCAAGTATAAGTGACTGGGAATATTGCACAAATTTTTATATATAAAGCTAGGATATTCTTTATTAATGTTCTACCCTGCACACTAATGCACTTTATTGAACATTGATTTCCATCTTTTTATTCTTAACCTGGCCTTGGAAATTCTCTTGCCTGTACTCCCATATCATTCCTGTGTTGGGTCTAACTCCTTCCATTTGTTTTTGCTCTCTTGTCCTCTTTCTCAGTCTCTCTGTACTAGTTTGTGCGAGTATCCCTCTGCTCTCTATATAGACTTCTCTGTATTTATGTCATTGTTTTTCACCGGGACTGTCTTTCTCATCCCTTTGATTCTCAGTATTCTTCACCTCCAAGTGATTTACCATCTCTTGTCTTCTCTGTTTACTTCTGTCTTCTGGTGTCTGCATGTGGCTCTTCCTCATGTGTGCCTTACTACCCCTTTTTCTGGCCCCTTCTGTGTATGTGTGTGGATAATACTGTGTCTAGGAAGAGTGGTGTCCCCACCTGTGTATGGGCCACACCGCACGTCATGTGAGCCCTACCTCCCTGCCTCTGTGCCCTCTCCCTGTACCTAGTGCCTCTGCCTGCTATGAGTACCATGATCTGCAGGTGTGGGTGGTTAAAGGTGGCCATGTGCTTCCCTGTACAAACATTCATCATTCTCTCATTGGAGTGTGCTTTGCATGTTGATTTGTTAATTTGCCTTATTCCCCCTCTCCTTGTCCATCTCCCCTTCTACCTGTCTGCATCTCTCTCCTGTTCTTTTTTTCTCCTTATTGACCCCTTGATTTTTCTTCTATCCTTGTTTCTGCCTGCCTCTCTACCTGCTTGCTTCTATTATGGTGTCTGCCTGCCTGCCTGTCTGCTCCTCCCTGACTGGCTGGCAGCTTCTTTCGCTCTCTGGTTGTCTGTCTGCTTCTCTGGCTGTTTGCCCACCACTCTCTCTCTAGCCATCTGTCTCCCTGCCTGCCTGTCTCTATCACTTGTTTAGCCTGCATCTCTTGGTTTGTCTACCTTCCAGGCCCTGCCATGGCTCCCCATCTTGATTTGCCTCTTATCTTGCCTCTCTAGTTGTTCCTCCCTTTATATATGCCTGTTAAGTTCATCATTTTTCCTTGCCTCCTTTGGTCTGTCTTGCCTATCTGCCCTGCTTGCTTGCTGCTACCCCACTGTTTAATGCTTATCTCTTTTTAGTCTTTCTACTTCTCACCTTTTTCTTTCTTGGCTTCCTTTCTGCCAACTTCCCATCAATGGGAATAGTCTCTCTCCCTTAAGCCTCTTAGCAACTCCCTTGCTTCAGAGTCTTACCTGCCTTCTTGCCCCTACCCTACCTTGCTGTTCTCGCAGTCTCTGTCTTCCTGCCCTCTTGCTGTCTGTTTGGCAGGCTCTTACTGTCCACGTCTCTTCTTGATTTTCTTTTCCTTGTTTTTTTTCCCAGTCAACTTTTGAATAGATAAGACATAACGCATGGTACAAAACTTTTAAAGTACAAAAAGTATACTGTGAAAAGGAAGCCTCTTTCCTATCTCTTTCTTCTAGTCTTCAAGTTCCTCTCCCCAGAGGCAGCCACTATTTCACATTTCTTGGATACTGCTCCAGAGAAGAGTGTACACATACATAAGTCTACTTTGATTTTTGCTGTACTCTTTCATAACTACTTGTCCCACTTCTTTGGATGCGCCTTCTGCTGTTCACCTGTCAGTACACCTTCCTAACTTTGCTGGGCCTGCTGCATTTTGTCTCTTATCTTTTTAATTCTCCTTTATGGTACTTGTTTTTTCCACTGACTAGTTCTGGTTGGAAACTTTTACACCAGTAGCTGAGGAGTGCTTAAGAAAGGCTTGTTTTTTTCCAAATCTGTTCTACTCTGCATAGGAAGTTGTCTTGATGGCAGCACACTTTGCTTAGTCTGTCACTGAAATATGTATTAATTGAGAAAAGACATGTAAGTATTTGCCATACTAAAAAATACAATAGACACAATTAGTTAAGTAAAAATAGTTTGTAAGCTGAGTGCACATAGGGTATATAGAGAATCACTCTGCATTTCCACTTAGTCTATATAAATTCTTTAAAGGTGTATGAGTCTGTTGGGAGTGTCCAACCTACAGCCCACAGGCTACATGATGCTTTTGCGAGGACTTCTTTTGCTTATCTGGAGTGTCCAGTATCACAAAAAATATGTACAGACCTTTTTCTTTTTTTTGCTAATCAACTTTTGTTAGTGTTTGTGTATTTAACAAGTGTGGCCTAACACAACTCTAATTCTTTCAGTGTGTGGCAGAGAAAAAAATGGTTGGACACCCTGATAGGTCGTTGACCTAGGCCTGTCTCGGAAGTTTATCTTCCTCCTAATATAATGAAAAGCTCATAGATAAAACTTCTCTCTTTTTTCATCCTTCATTCTGGCTCCTCTCATATGCCACGTTAGAGACATATAATTCCAGGGAGACAAAAACATAGCCTATAACCTGATCGCTCTAAGAAAGATGATAATAAGACTTCTATACCCAATGCACTGTTTTTTCATTTCTGCTTTTTTACTACCTATATTCCTGAATTTAACTGTTTTAGCCTCTATCTTTTTGTCTCTCCTTTCTCTTTTTTCTTCTTTCACTTCTCTTTTCTTGGTTTTGTCTTTCCTCTTATCTGTCTGTCTTGGTCTCCATTCTAGTCTCTCTTTCTGATTGGCCATCTCCTGTCTCTCCTGTCTGATTGGCCTGTATCCCTCCATCACCCCATCTGTCTGCGGGATTCTCTCTGTATGCCTGCAATAATGTGTGTGATAGCACTTTATAAATTATAAAGCACTATGTTGTATAAAACACTATTATCACTTTGCCTTCCTTCTTGCCTTATTTTTTCCTCCCTTATCTGTCTATATTCCTCTTTTCTCTCTTCCTCTCTCTGTATCTCTGTGTCCCTTTTGGTAATATAGCCTGTCTTTCTCAGTCATTCTCCTGTTTTTCTGCCATCTTTCTTTTCTATTTGCTCAATTCTTTTGTCTCCCCTTATGTGTTTCCAGGTTTCTCTGTATTTCTCTTCCCTATCTATTCTATCCTTAGGCCTTTTATCTGTGCCTGTGTGTTTTGATGTTTCTAGCTGCTTGTCTTCCTGCCTGTCACTTTCAATGTGGGCATCACTCTCTGCCTTTTTCTGTGTTTCTATACTTCAAAAAATAAAGATTAAATAAAAAATTAAAATTCCTATGACTGATAAGGAAAGAGGATACTACTTTTGTGTTTAGTGAGATAACTGTTAAGGTGAAAACAAGGAACTAAGATGTTCAGCTGCCAAATGCAAACCAGAAATTAGATGGACAGCTCCAAGAAGAAAAAAGAACTGTAAAAAATGGGTTGAGGGACTCTCAAGCCAGTAATAAATGATTTATTTAAAGCAGAAGCAAGAAATCTAACTAAAGCAATAGTTTCTAAACTTTTTGGATTATAGAGAGTTATATATCCTTTCCCCAGAAATAAAAACCATGAACATAAAACATGTTTTCGTGGTGTTATGAATACACTAAAGTCTGTGATCCCATGTTAAAATGTGTAGAGAACCAGGGAGAATGAAAGATAGAGCATAGACATGTAATTGTGCAACAAACAGATCAAAGGACTGAAAAAAACACTTGTAATCTGTGATACTATACCCAAGGAGATAGTAAAGAAATTCCTAATTGTCTTTTGAAATATGTAGGTTAAAGATAATAATAAAAGGCCTGTGACTTGGCACCTGTAGCTCAGTGTTTAGGGCGCTGGCCACATACACCAGGGCAGGTGGGTTCAATTGCAGCCTGGACCTGCAAAAACAACAATGACAAAACTACAACAACAACAAAAATAGCCAGGCGTTGTGGCGAGTGCCTGTAGTCCCAGCTACCTAGGAGGCTGAGGCAAGAGAATCACTTAAGCCCAAGAGTTGGAGGTTGCTGTGAGCTGTGACACAATGGCACTCTACTGAGGGCAACATAGATTCTGTCTCAGAAAAAGAAGGAAAGGCATGTAAATGTTCAGCATATTCTAGACCTAATCATAGTGTTTTAGAAATGGAAGGTCACTTAAATCAGTGGTTCCCAAGTAGGTAAGTGAAGCTGGGAAAGTCTGTTCTTTGTCCTGACAGTATATATTTCTTACATATTTTTCATGTATTATATATTTATATAGCAAGTAGTCTATATTTATACATGTATATGTGTATATATGCTTACATTATATCTTATGTATTATCATGCATTTGTTTGTTAAATATACGTATACATATACAGAGTGTCTATAAAGTTTGTGTGCAGTTAAAGTAGACAACTATTTAACAAACTGTATGACCACCCTATATACACACATTTATAATGTTAAAAATGTCTTTTCTAAAAATGAGATAGATCTGTATGGAAGAATGTCTGTGAATAGATTTTAGAGAAAAAGAAAATTCTTTCTCTAAATGATTTTAGAGAAAAAGAAAAATTTTCAATGTACACATGCTTCTTTTTAATACCTTTTTATGAAAAAGGAGATTTGGGTTTTATTGAGGTTTTTATATACTTTTTTTCAAAATTAAATCCAATTATGTGAGAATTAGTCACTGTTTTCTTTTCCTTTCCCTCACCTCTCCTTCTCTTTGTCTGTTCTCCCCTTTCCCCACCCCCACCATGTCATTAATTGTCATTAATTGTCCTCATATCAAAGTTGAATACATAGGATTCATGCTTCTCCATTCCTGTGATGCTTCACTGAGAATAATGTGTTCCACCTCCATCCAGGTTAATACAAATGCTGCAAAATCTCCAATTGGCTGAATAGTATTCCATGGTATACATATACCACAGCTTGCCAATCCATTCCTGGGTTGAGGGGCATTTAGGCTGTTTCTACAATTTAGTGATTGTAAATTGAGCTGCGATAAGCAGTCTAGTACAAGTGTCTTTATAATAAAAGTTTTTTTCCCTTCTGAATAGATGCCCAGTAATGGGATTGCAGGATCAAACGGGAGGTCTAGGTTGAGTTCTTTGAGCGTTCTCCATAGTTTCTTCCAAAAAGGTTATATTAGTCTGTAGTCCCACCAGCAGTATAAAAGTGTTTCTTTCTCTCCACATCCACTCCAGCATCTGCAGTTCTGAGATTTTGTGATGTGGGCTATTCTCTCTGGGGTGGTTGATATCTCAGGGTGGTTTTAATTTGCATTTCTCTAATAATTAGGGATGATGAACATTTTCTCGTATGTTTGCTAGCCGTTCATCTGTCTTCTTTAAAGAAGGTTCTGTTCATCTCTTTTCCCCATTGATGTATGGGATTGTTGGCTTATTTCATGTGGATTAATTTAAGTTCTCTATAGATCCTAGTTATTAAGCTTTTGTCTGATTCAAAATATGCAAATATCCTTTCCCATTGTATAGGTTGTCTATTTGCTTTGGTGGTTGTCTCCTTAGCTGTACAGAAGCTTTTCAGTTTAATTAAATCCCATTTGTTTATTTTTGTTGTTGTTGCAATTGCCATGGCTGTCTACTTCATAAAGTCTTTCTCTCACAAGCCATCTTATGGAATTGGAAAAAAGAAGAAGAACAATCTAAGTCTAAACCTAGCAGAAGAAAAGAAATATCCAAAATTAAATCAGAGATTAATGAAATTGAAAACAAAAGAATCATTCAGAAAATTAATGAAACTAGAAGTTGTTTTTTTTTTTCCTTTTGGGCTTATAATTCTTAAAAGAATGATGATAGCAAAAGTAATGCAAAATCTTCTGTGTGAGATTATGCTTAAGCTACATTTTACAAAAATATGGTGTAAGATGGCAATAATCCCATTCAACATCCTGGATTAGATCCTTTCAGGAGGGACTGATAATTTACACAGTCAGACTTAAATTTACAGATAAAGGCTCAGCACTGCCACTGAGAAGTACATCTCTTCGTTTTATTTTGTTTGCAGTTTTTGGCCGGGGCTGGATTGGAACCTGCCACCTCCGGCGTATGGGGCTGGCGCCCTACTCCTTTGAGCTACAGGCACCTCCTAGAAGTACATCTCTTAACATACAACTTTCAGGCCACAGTTTTGAAGGTCTGAAGTGTTAAGTTGGTTTGATGAATTAGTCATGTGGCACTCATGAACACATTTATTGCTTTGCCATCTTTAAAATGTGTTTTCAGAGTATCACTGAAACTTCTGGAGTACTTTACAAATTCTTTTGGCATTCAAGCGCCCTGCAGTTCTGGTTCTGGTATTTCTTAAAGACATTATTCACTGTATCAAGAAGTTTATTGCACTAGCTATATCCTTGGTTGTCTGCAGAAACCTCACTCTGTCACTGATCTCATCCGGGATCTTACTGAGAATCTGTTTAAGGGCTGGCGCCTTTTCATTTAGGTCTTAGAATTCTGGCTCTGGTTGTTCAGTCATACATTCTTCTACATCATCAGTTGCCATACGAAGAAGGGACTCTGAAGTTAATTTCTATGCTTTTTTTTCCTAAAATTTTCATAATGATGTCCTGTGTCAGACCTGGATTTTCTTTCTCAGCTCTCAGGGTCTGAGCTGCAGACAGATTCACTCGTTCTAGTTCATTAAACACAGGGTACATGACTGTATACAGGGGCATAGAAACCATGGAAGTGGTCTCAGCTTCATTCTTCATCTCTTCCATTGTCATCCTCATTCAAAAGTGAACTACAGTAGAGAAAGCAGTGCTGAAATGGAGAGGAACCTTCATTCACTGCAGGGTTTCTTCTCTCTCTCTTTTTTTTTTGGATAAAAGAATGGGCACCAACTTCAACGACCAGCAGCTGAGGCACTGACTTCACTTCATTTCCCACCTTTGGAGCACTCTTCAGCTCCCGGATCGAGTTCACTTGAGGAGTTGGTTTTTTGAAAAAATAAATAGATAACCTTTGGCTAGACTAACTAGAAATAAAAATAATAAAATTTCTAGTAACCTCAATCAGAAATGATAAAGGGGAAATAACAACTGATGCCACAGAGATAGAAGAGAGCATCTCTGAATACTACTAGCAACTTTATGCCCAGCAATTTGAAAATGTGAAGGAAATGGATCTATATTTGGAATTATACCCTCCCCTTAGACTTAGCCCAGGTGGAATAGATCTCCTGAACGGACCAATTTCAAGCACTGAGATCAAAGAAATAATAAACAACCTCCCAACAAAAATATGCCCTGGTCTGGATGGCTTCACACCAGAATTCTATCAAACCTTCAGAGAAGAGCTTATTCCCATACAGCAGAAATTATCCCAAAAAATTGAGGAATGAATCCCCAACACGTTCTATGAAGCAAACATCACCCTGATAACAAAACCAGGAAAAGATCCAACTAAAAAGGAGAACTTTAGACCAATTTCACTAATGAATATTGATGCAAAAATTCTCAACAATAAAATCCTAGCCAATAGATTACAGCTTATCATCAAAAAAGTCCTACATCATGATCAAGTAAGTTTCATCCCAGGGATGCAAGGCTGGTTTAATATATGGTGTTTCCCCGAAAATACGACACCCTTAGTTATATTTTTTTTTTCTCAAGAAGACACACTAAGGCTTATTTTCAGGGGATGTCTTATTTTTATTAAGTATAATACAACAATCTGCATTTATTCAAATATAGTTAAGTCATCTTCTGGAACCTGGCATGGGGAGCCAACTTTGGTGGGGCTGGCGCTAGTGATGCGTGAACTCCTTTCCCCTAGCTGTTCACACGTGCACGATAGTATGCCTGCGACAGTGGTTACCACACATGCACCCGCGCAAGTGCAAACAGCTCGGAGAAAGGAGCTGTGTCAGATAAAAGGTATTCCAGTCTTCCTTAACACTCTGCTCCATGCTGAAATGCATGACCTAGCTGCGTAGCCACGCCCATCACTAGGTCTTGGGGTAGGACTTAATATGTAACAAGTGCATAGAAATCCTGCTAGGGCGTATTTTTTGGGTAGGTCTTATTTTCGGGGAAACACGATACATAAATCCATAAACGTTATTCACCATATCAATAGAAGCAAAAACAAAACCTATATGATCATCTCAATAGATGCAGAAAAAGCATTTGATAAAATCCAGTATCCTTTTCTACGAGCACTGAAGAGTTTAGGTATAGGTGGCACATTTCTTAAACTGATTGATACTATCTACCTATGACAAACCCACAGCTAATATTTTACTGAATGGAGTTAAACTGAAAGCTTTTTCAATTAGAACTGGAACCAGATAAGGTTGTTCTCTGTCACCATAACTATTCAACATAGTGCCGGAAGTTCTAGCAAATACAATAAGGTAAGACAAGAAAATAAAGGGCATCCAAATGGGAGCAGAGGAGGTCAAACTTTCCCTCTTTGCTGTTGATATGATCTGATACTTAGAATACTATTTTTATTTTTTTTTTTGAGACAAGGTCTCAATCTGTTGTCCAGGTTAGTCTCAAACTCCTAGGCTCAAGCAATCCTCCCTTCTAAGCTTCCCAAGTAGCTGAAATTATAGGTGTGAGCTACTGCACCTAGCTTTGTTCTTATTTAGCACAATTAAAAGGTAGCAATCCCACATTCATCATTAACATTTCTTTTTTCACATTTATTGGTCATTGAAATCTAGGAGTCTAGGATCTACTGCTTTAATCTAACCTCTTCTTGATTTCATCAAGGAAGAAACTTCATTCCTTCTCATACTATTTGCCACATCTACTTACCATCTTATCTGTACCATTATATGCATAGTAATTTTTAAAGCAATTTACTTTTCTTTAACTTGAAGGTCCTTAGCAATTTTATATTACTAGAAATAATATCCATAAATCTTTGATGTGATATGGTAATTATGTTTTTCCTTACTTATTTTAAAATGCAAAAAATTATAAAATAAAAATCAATAAAAATAAAAGCATCTTGCATACTACTTATGGTATAGTTATATTTTAGGAAGCATCACTTTAATCTAGTTTTATAGGTACCAAAACTGGGGCTTAGATATTGAAAAGTTTCCCAAGGTCAAGTTTGTGGTTAGGGACAAAACCAGGACTTGAACCTGTATCTTTCAATATCCAATCTAATGTTCTACTATATACAACATGACTTCTAAGTGGATTTTAAAGTAACTACTATGTGAAATTGATGTTCACATTTATAGCTACTATTAACTATAACAACTGTATCATAGAACTAGTAAAGTCATATTTAATCGTTTGTATTACTATTGCATTTCTAAATTTACATGTTCTTTGACATAGGCTTCTACTTTTCATCATTTACTCTAGAGAAACAGTCATCACACTTTTGAATAAGGTAACATGTACAAAGATGTTCATTACAACATTGTTTATCATAGCAAAATACTGGAAATACCCTAAATTTATAACAGTAAGGAATAGCTACACAGCAATTAAGAAAAATGAGTTAGGTGGCACCTGTAGCTCAGTGGGTAGGGCGCCAGCCACATACAGTGAGGCTGGCAGTTTGAACCTGGCCCAGGCCAACTAAAACAACAATGACAACTGCAACAACAACAAAAAATAGCCAGGCATTGTGGCGGACACCTGTAGTCCCAGCTACTTGGGAGGATGAGGTAAGAGAATCACTTAAGCCTAAGAGTTTGAGGTTGCTGTGAGCTGTGACACCACAGCACTCTACTGAGGGCTACAAGTAAGATTCTGACTCAAAACAAAAGAAAAGAAAAATGAATTACATCCATATGTATAGACATCATAAGATTCTTTATTGTTGAATGGAAAAAAGCAAGCTGTGAACATATATATATTATGATATCATTTATTTATGTTTAGAAAAACTAAAAAAATACTATCTATTTCTATAGATATATGTATATAATGTCTTTAAAAATTCTCAAAGTACACATACCAAACTGGTTACTTTTGGGAAAGAATTGTTAAGGGGGATTATTATTTTTTTTTTTTCTTTTGAGACGGAGCCTCAAGCTATCCCCCTGGGTAGAGTACCATGGCATCACAGCTCATAGCAACCTCCAACTCCTGGGCTCAAGCGAGTCTCCTGCCTCTGCCTCCCAAGTAGCTGGGACTACAGGCACCCGCCACAATGCCCGGCCATTGTTTGGTTGCAGCCATCATTGTCGTTTTGGCGGGCCCGGGCTGGGGATTCGAACCCGCCACCTTAGGTGTACGTGGTTGGCGCCTTAGCCAATTGAGCCACAGGCGCCGAGCCGCTAAGAGGGATTATTATCTTCATTGATAATCTTTTACAATGAGAAAATATATAGTTGTTATTTGTGTAAGCAAATTTAAGTAGCTTCATTGATCACATTAGCAAATGGAGCCAAGTAGGATAAACTGTAGTATGATTTCTCTAAAAGTCATTCTTTATCAATCTCTAGTTCTTTGAAGAGAAAAACATGTAAGCAAAGTATAATTAGTAGATGTAATATAGTTAGACTATAATATAGAAAATAAGCCTGGAAACAGATCACATACCTAAGAGAATCTAATTCTTTTATCTCCAGGTTACTCCTAGATTTCCCTATCTTAGGTTAAAAAAACCCCTATGTCTTTAAGGTTGCTGCAATGTTGTTGCATACTTATTTGGTTTTGGGGGATTTTTTTAGACAGAGTCCCACTATTTCTCCCTTAGATTGCCGTGGCATCACAGCTCACAGCAACCTTAAACTCTTGGGCTTAAGCGATTCTCTTGCTTCAGCCTTCCAAGTAGCTGGGACTACAGGAACCTGTCACAACGCCCAGCTATTTTTTTGTTGTAGTTGCCATTGTTGTTTGGCAGACCCAGGCTAGGTTTGAACCTGCCAGCCCTGGTGTATGTGACTAGCACCCTAGCCACTGAGCTATAGGCACCCAGCCTATTGCCTATTTCTTAATTCTCTTCCCCACCATCATCTGCTTACCTCCTGACATTCCCCTCATTCACTGAAGACTGACACCTGGCTTAGTTTTACCAGCCTCTTGAGTGACCTTTGGTAGCCACTTGAATGATCCATTGATCATCCAGACCTCTCAGCCCCTTTCCCAGAGAACTTTCTCTACATCCCACTTCTGCCTCCATCTCTGGACTTAACCTATTCTGAGGTAATAAATCCAACCCTGGGCACCCACTGTGGCTCAGTGGGTAGGGCACCAGCCCCATATACCGAGGGTGGCGGGTTTCGAACCCATCCCTGGCCAAACTGCAACAAAAAATAGCCAGGCATTCTGGCAGACGCCTGTAGTCCCAGCTGCTCAGGAGGCTGAAGCGAGAGAATCGCCTAAGCCCAGGAGTTGGAGATTATTGTGAGCTGTGACGCCACAGCACTCTACCAAGGGCGATAGAGTGAGACTCTGTCTCTAAAATAATAAATAAATGAAATAAATAAATCCAACCCCACATACACACTTTGGGCACAACTTCTTAGTTCTGTCATTACTTTTACTCCACTATTCTGGGACCCTTACACTCAAATACATTCAAATCCCTTTACTAATTTTCTCCTTATCGTTTCTACCCTATCTTTTCCTATATACTACTCTCTTGCCACTGTCTTAGTGCCTTCCTTCCTGCGAACCCCTAGCCTTTGATTACTTTGGCTGTCTGTTTACACCCAGCATGCAAAATGCTGCTGAGAAAACACCATGACCATTCAGACCAGGGTTGCTGCTGAGAAATTGTTTTTCCTAGTGAGCTTCTTTTTAGTTCTTCATGTTAACTTTTACAGACCTTCTTCAAATTCCTCAAACCTCCTCCTTAAAGTACAAAATCCTTAATCCCAGCACTTTGAGAGGCCAAGGGGGGAGGATCACTTGAGTCCACAAGTTTGAGGTTACAGTGAGATGTGATCACACCACTACACTTCCGTCCTAGTATTATATTCAGCCTCCACTTCAATTCTGAGTTTCAGTTTCTTCAGAGGGAGACCCTATCTGGAAAAGAAAAGAAAGAAAGAGAAGAGAAGGGAAATCCACTTTCAGGAGATAGAAGAACTCCCTTGAAATAGTGACAGTAAACTACTAGTATTTAACTATGTCTGTGTTAGTCCTTTCCTCCTTTCCTCCTACCCTGTCTGAAGCTAACCCCTACACTTGGGCTCTTGCTCTCACCCCTGTCTCCTCCTCTGGGACCAGTGGTTACCAGTGATCATCTAAGTCAATCCTTTATCTCTACTTGCTCTTTCACAACCACATTTAAATGTGCTCATACCTCCTCACTGTCAAAAATACTCTGGACCTCATTAGCTGCCACCCTACCTCCCTGTGTCCATTCACAGCAGAGCCTCTTGAAAGAATTACCTACCCTCCCCTCAGTGCCTACTAACCTGCTCATTTCTTTTCTTTTCTTTCTTTCTTTTTTTTTTTTTTGGAGACAGAGTCTCACTTTGTCACTCTTGGTAGAGTGCTGTGGCATCATAGCTCATAGCAACCTCAAACTCCTGGGCTTAAGTGATTCTCTAGCCTCAGCTTCCCAAGTAGCTAGGACTGCAGGCACCCACCACAATGCCTGGCTATTTTTTTTAGAGACAAGGTCTTGGTCTGGCTCAGGCTGGTCTCAACCTGTGAGCTCAGGCTATCTACTCTCCTCAGCCTCCCAGAATTGACCATTTACTTGTTGAGTCTTTGCTTACTTCACATTCCTGATTTTCCCCTGCCTCTCTGACTTCAATACCCTCTTCAAGGAGACAGTGCTGTGTGGATTAATAGCCAGACATGGCACTTAAGACTTTGGGCTTGGGAGACAGGTCCTGTATCATATTCTGCCTCCACTTCAATTCTGAGTCTTTTCAGTTTCTTCAGCTAACATGGTGAGGTATAAGTCTCTGTGATGTCGATGGAATTATACATTTAAAGTTCTTAGCACTGTTTAACACATAGTTAGCAAGCATACACAAAACTTCCTGACTCTCCAAGCTTATAATATGTGCTCTTTTTTGTGCTACTACATAATCCTTTATCTCTCTTATCAGACTCCAAAGCACAGGAGTCCTTGTCTACCCTTTTTTTTTTTTTTAGACTAGTCAAGCAAAGCAATGAGAAAGGAGAAGGAACAAAGGAATCTGTAACTGGTTGTGATCAGTTAGTTGTAAACACCACTGCACTTGGACCAGCCTCTGCCTTCTTCACTGTTGTACCAGTCTAGCACATGGCCAAGTACAAGGCACTCTGTAAATACCTATTGACTGCTTTGAGTGTTTAATTTATAGGAAAGAAAGGAAAGATGATATTTTAAATGAGTGGGGCAAGGATTACTGATAAACGAAATGAATGGTGGATTAGTGACATTAAAAACAAATTATCCTTAATTTGGACAAAAAAAGAACTAGAATGTGATACAAGTGAATGTGAATATTTTCTTGATCTTGAGATTGAAAAAGGCATGTATTCAACGAGCATAAAGGAAAATACTGGTAGATTTAACTCAATAAAACTAAATTTCACTATGTAAGAAAACATTATAAAGTCAAAAGACTAGTCAAGAAAATATTTGTACCATTTATGATACACCATTCATTCAACAAATAACACTTGCTGTAACAGAGCTTGGAGATAACAGAAACTACACTACTTCTTTTAAGCAAAAAGAGATTTTATCCATGAAACTAGGGTTTACAAAATTGTTGAAAGGGGCAGAGAAGTGCTGTTGCCTGGGCTTCCAGAGTGAAAGGAACATTGCAGAAGTAGCCCACCAGAGTTTACTTCCTGTCTCTGCTGTGATCAGGAAGCTGCTGGGGCCAGGTGCTGGCTCCAGGATCACTTCAGCATTATATAGTAACAGGAGTAAGGGAAGTAAAAGAAAGTGAGCTAGTATTCTTGATGAAATAAAGATATCATAGAGGCTAGGTGCAGTGACTCACTCACGCCTGTAATCCCCACACTTTGGAAGAACAAGGTGGGAGGATCACATGAAGCCAGGAGTTCACGATGAGCCTGGCACCCTAGTAAGACCCTGTCTCTACAAAAAGAAGAAAAATTAGCCAGGGGTGGTTATACGCTCCTATAGTCCCAGCCACTTAGGAGGGTGAGGCAGGAGAATTGCTTAACCCCAGGAGTTTGAGGCTGTGGTGAGCTATGATGACGCTCTTTAAAAAAAAAAAAAAAAAAAGTCATAGAAATCAACTCCAAAGGACCAACAGAGAGGGCGGTGCCTGTGGCTCAAAGGACTAGGGCTCCAGCTCCATATACCAGAGGTGGCAGGTTCAAACCCAGCCCCAGCCAAAAACTGCAAAAAAAAAAAAAGACCAACAGAGAAAAAAAAAATAGAAAAATAAGTAATATGTGTAAAAGATGGACAATAAGATGATGATTGCTAATTTTTATTGAGTTCTATTCTGTGTTCAGGAACTGTCCTAAGTACTTAGTATGTACTAATTCACTTATTCCTTCAAATAACTTACAAAGGAGAAACTACCATCATGTTCATTTTATACATGAGGAGTAAATAGAGGTAAAGGTAGGTTAAATATCCTGCCTCAGGTCAGAGCTATTGAGAGAGATAGAGCAGGCATTTCTACTCAAACTCATGGTCTCTGGTGAACCTGAAGAAAAAGAGAAAGTCAGATGGTGTGATGACTCAAGAATTGGAGTGCCATTATTAAAATCATAGGAATTAGGAAAGAAGCTAGCTTTCTGTGGGCATAATGAGTTTCTATATATGCTTACGTTGTTATGATGGTGTGGCATCCTTTTAAAAATAACTCAGTTTCTGAGCTATACAGTAGTTCTCTGTGCCTCCAGCACCTAATGAAGAGCACAAATGCTGCAACATGTTTTTTCAGTTAAAGGATCTTATCTGTTTATCCTTCTGTTGCTGCCTTTTAGCTAAATCCTCTCCCTTGCTCTCACTGGGTAAAGGGATACCTTTATAGGAAAGAGGAAAATTTAAATCCCCAATTGTCTTTGCCTTTTGCAAGTTTTTTAGATTTGCTTTGATTGACCACTGTTATGTAAACTGAATAGTCCTATACAAAATGGCAAAAATCAAACATTTTTTCCCTTTTCACATTGCTTCTTAACAATTTCTTTAGTTTTTTGTGTTTTTCATCTGTTGTCATGCCCCAGTTGTTCCAGGGGAATTGCCCTGAAACCTTTCTCTGCTGATCAACTATACTTCAAGTTGTACCTAACCTAAAGTGGCTTCCTCCTGCCCCTCCAGTTTACTCCTAGGCTCTTTCACCATCTAGCTCTCTGTATAAGAGAATCATTTTGATTGCCAACTAAATGAGATATAATTAATAAATTAAAATAAATCCTTTTTTTTTTTTTTTTTGAGACAGAGCCTCAAGCTGTTGCCCTAGGTAAAGTGCTTGGCATCACAGCTCACAGCAACCTCCAACTCCTGGGCTTAAGCAATTCTCTTGCCTCAGCCTCCCAAGTAGCTGGAACTACAGGCGCCTACCACAATGCCTGGCTATTTTTTTTTTTTTTTTGGTTGTAGTTGTCATTGTTGTTTGGCAGGCCTGGGCTGGATTCGAACCTGCCAGCTCTGGTGTATGTGGCTGGTGCCCCAGCCACTTGAGCTATAGGTACCAAGCCAAAAAAATCAATGCATTTTATAAGATTCTGTATTCTCAAACTGCATAACTTCTACCTTTTTTTAAAATTAATTATTTTTTATTAAATCATAACTTTGGGCTTGGCGCCTGTGGCTCAATCGGCTAAGGCGCCAGCCATGTACACCTAAGGTGGTGGGTTCGAATCCCCAGCCCGGGCCCGCCAAACAACAATGATGGCTGCAACCAAAAAATGGCCGGGCGTTGTGGCAGGCGCCTGTGGTCC
>CAUYQV010026353.1:0-11845 GCA_963574575.1 Galagoides demidoff | reverse complement strand
TGGGACCACAGGCGCCCGCCACAACGCCCGGCCATTTTTTGGTTGCAGCCATCATTGTTGTTTGGTGGGCCCGGGCTGGGGATTCGAACCCACCACCTTAGGTGTACGTGGCTGGCGCCTTAGCCGATTGAGCCACAGGCGCTGAGCCACTTAACCTTTTTTCAAGACTTCTATCTCATACACTCTTGAATTGCAAACAGGTGATACTCTTCCTAGCCCTATTTCTAATTTAATCGTGCTTCTGCCTCAGGACCTTTGCATTTGTCACTACTGTGGGTAGAAGGAATGTTGAGTCTTTGCAGTTGAATGAAGTTTGTAATTGACCTAAAGTAATTTTCATGCGATGATATATTCTGTAAGTTTTAATTGTTGAATTATTTGTAAAATAATATACTGTTGAAATGTATGGTTTTTAAAAAACAATTTTAGAATCTAAATTTCAAAAAAATGATTTAACTTAATTTCACTTTCAGTTTTCAGCTACAAGCTATTTTGCTTTGTTTAATGGAGAGTTTGTCAACCTCGTTGCTGTTGACATTTTGGATGGGATAATTCTCTGTTGTGGAGGGCTGTCAAGTGCATTGTAGGCATCCCGGACCTCTACCCACTAGATGTCAGTAGCATCTAAATGTTTGTAGTTTACATAAATTTAGTGTAGATTTCAAGACTAGTTGGCTTCCTTCAGGAAGAGATGATGATATTTTGAGATAACAGTTTGCTTCTCTGTGTAGGCAGCAGTAGAAAAATGGACCAACCCAAGTGGTCTTTCCTCAGTTCTTTGCTTCTTAGTATCCTCTTCTGTAAAAAAGGAATACTGCCTCTTTTAAAGATATTTAGTGTGTATTAAAATAATATCTCCAATTTGTAGGGCAATGTCAGGCATTCAGTAGGGTTCAGTGACTAGTTTTCGTTATGGCAGAACAAAGTCTATGTTTCTTTGCATAGGCCCTTTGAAAAAGTCTTATTTCCCTGTATTCTCCCCACTCAAACTGCAGTTATACCAAGCTGCTTTATCTGTATGTCCTCTGATCTTTTTAAATATAATTTGTGTTTTTTCCTCACACTAGAATCTCTTTTCTTATCTGTTTGCTAAACTCCATTAAGATTCAGTTTCAGATTTCAGTTCTTCTGTGTAAAATATGTGAAGATTTTAAATATTTTCATGAAGGCCAGGCTCACACCTGTAAACCTAGCACTTTGGGAGGCCATGGTGGGTGGATTGCTTGAGCTCAGGAGTTCGAGACCAGCCTGAGCAAGAGAGAGACCCCTGTCTCTACTATAAATAGAAAAGACAGCTTCTTGGGAGGCTGAGGCAAGAGGATTGCTGGAACCCAGGAGTTTGAGGTTGATTTTAGCTATGATGATGCCATGGCACTCTACCCAGGATGACAGAGTGAGACTCTGTCTCAAAAAACAAGCAAACAAAAATATAAGATATTTTCATGATGAGAAAGCTATTGGTGTAGTCCAAGAAGTCTGTTATAGGGCCAGATGAAGTTATGACAATGGAAATGGAGAGGAAGTGACAGATTTAAAGATAGTGAAAGAACACCTGCTAGGTTTGAAACATTGTATGTGGAGTTAAGGTACCACATTATAAAGTGACTTTGGAGTTTGAGGTTGAGTGGTACCTTAATTTTACATCCTGAGTGAAGGGATTGTGATGGGTTCGGTTTAGAATATTTAGAATTTTTCAAAATTGTATGTTATATATTTCTCTTTAGGGGCTCTGTGAGGATTAGAAGATAATATGTTGTTCATGAATGTGTTAGCCCCATTTCCTTGCACATTGATTGTTCGAGAAGTATTGTATTTAAGTTGAGGTAAATTTGAGATGGCTGGAGATTCAGAGCCTGGTTGAGATGACTAATAGCTGTATCTATGAGTCTGAGGTTTGGAAGAGAGAATCTTAATTAGAGATGTAGATATAGCATCCATTAACATGTAGGTTATAATAAACATATTGGGGATGGATAAGAAAAGAGGATACGGCCAAGGGCAAACTCTTAAAACATAGGACCCCACAGAAAGGAGGCAGGAGGAGGATCAGGAGAGTGTGATATGGCAGTTAAGCATAGAGTGAATTTAGAGAGTGGTCAAACTAATTCTCCATGTTATTGCCATGTAGGTGGCAAAATTCATTTCATTTTTACATTTATCCAGCATACAGTGCCTATTAAAACTAAATGAAATGGCTCGGCGCCTGTGGCTCAATTGGCTAAGGCGCCAGCCACGTACATCTAAGGTGGCGGGTTCGAATCCCCAGCCCGGGCCCGCCAAACAACAATGATGGCTGCAACCAAAAAATGGCCAGGCGTTGTGGCGGGCGCCTGTGGTCCCAGCTACTTGGGAGGCGGAGGCAGGAGACTCGCTTGAGCCCAGCAGTTGGAGGTTACTATGAGCTGTGATGCCATGGCACTCTACCCAGGGGGATAGCTTGAGGCTCCGTCTCAAAAAAAAAAAAAACACTACATTTTATAAATAACATTGATTGCCTCCTATGTTCAAGAAATCTACTTGTCTCCTTCAGAGCCTAGTATGGGCCCTTGCATATAACACTCCAATATTTGTGGATTAATTTTGATTTAAAAGACTATGAAGAGCATACAAAATAGAAGAACTTTGCAGAGGAAAAAAACCTGGCTGAAGGCCGGGCTAGGTGGTTCACACCTGTAATCCTAGCATTCTGGGAGGCCAAGGGAGGGGGGTGGATTGCCTGAACTCACAGTTTGAGACCAGCCTGAGCCAGATCGAGACTTCATCTCTAAAAATAGCCAGATGTTGTGATGGGCACCTGTAGTCCCAGCTACTGGGGAGGCTGAAGCAGAGGATTGCTTCAGCCCAAGAGTTTGAGGTTGCTGTGAACTATGATGCCATGGCACTTTACCCAGGGTGACAGAGTGAGACTGTCTCAAAAAAGAAAAGAAAAAGAAAACCTGGCAGATAAGCAATTAAGTTTAACATCACCAATAATAAATGTTGACATCATGTACTCGCTGACGTGATGCAGTAAGAAGGCCACTTGACTTCTGGGGTGTTCTTCCTCAAAATGCATACCCCCAATCTAATCATTAGACAAACTCAAATTGACATTCTACAAAATACCTCAAAAGTGCTCCTCAAAACTGTTCAGGCCATAAAGAAACAAGGGAAGCCTGAGAAACTGTCACAGACCAGAGGAGACTGAGGAGACATGATGACTAAATGTGATGTGAGATCCTGGATGGAATCATGGGACAGAAAAGGGACATTAACAGAAAAACTAGTGTCAGCCGAATACTGCCTGAAATTTGCTTAATAATAACGTGCCAATATTGACTCTAGTTTTGAGGTATGTACAATGGTTCTGTAAGATGCTAGCGTTAGTGGCACACAGGAACTCCCTGTACTATCGTTACAACTTTTCTATAAATCTAAAATTATCTTGAAATTAAAAGTTTAACAAAAAACAAGGTGTACTTCTACACACTAGCAATAATTTTAATCTTAAATAATTTACTATAGCAATAACAACAAAACAATAAATATAAGCATTCTTATGTTGGTTAATAGCTATCAGTTTTTTAAAAGACTATGAAGCGACCTGGACAAAAATAAATACAGACAAACTCTCAAAAGTCTGACAAGAGGGCGTCACCTGTGGCTCAGTGGGGAGGGCACCGGCCTCATATACCGAGGGCGGCGGGTTCAAACTGCAACAAAAAAATAGCCGGGCTGAGGCAAGAGAATCCCCTGAGCCCAAGAGCTGGAGGTTGTTGTGAGCTGTGACGCCACGGCACTCTACCAAAGGTGGCAAAGTGAGACTCTGTCTCTACAAAAAAAAAAAAAAAAAAAAAAAAGTCTGACAGGAAAATCTGCTCTCTTCTGTTTCGGCAGGAATGCAGAAGAACCGTGGGAAAGATCCCAACACTCACACCAACGCAGAAGTGAGAGCTCAGCAGGTTATTTGTGGAGTGTCACTATATGTCAGGTGCTGTGGAGTTTAGATGCTCTAATTCTAAAATGAATTAATCCATTAATTAAAATGCCATCAGACTTCACTTCTGTATACTACGCTTTTTTTTTTTTTTTACATTGAGTCTCACTTTGTCACCCTTGGTAGAGTGCGGTGGCATCTTAGCTCACAGCAACCTCAAACTCTGAGCTCCAGCAATTCTCTTGTCTCAGCCTGCCGAGCAGCTGGGACTACAGGTGCCCGCCACAAGGCCCAGCTGGTTTGTTGTTGTTTGTTTGTTTGTTTAGCAGGTCCAGGCTGGGTTCGAACCCACCAGCCCCACTGCATGTGGTGGTGCCCTAACCACTGAGCTACAGGCACTGAGCCCATATACTACACTTTCCTTTGGGTAGAGTATAGAGTAGGCCGGTGTTCCTACAAATCACTTAAACTTTATGATTTCTCTCTCTTCATTATGTAAACATAGCTACATTATTTTCTTTACTCAAAGTAGTAACGATGGTAACAAAACAACTCACATCAGTGTGGCACTTTACAGCTTTCACTGCACCTCCACATCCACTGTCAGAATCACCGTGTGCATCATAGGACAAGGGTACACAGCACTTGAGAGAGGGGTAGACAGGCTGCTGGGACTGCAGTGACATTTGTCATGTGTAAACTTGGGCAAGACCCCTTCGTTTCCACAGCTGAAAAATGAGCCTAAAAGTAGTGCCTCCCTCATGGGGTTCTTTTGAGAGGATTTAGTGAACTAATACCTGTCAAGTTCTTAGATGAGGACCTGGCACAAATAAATACTATGGAAGTGTTAGATGAATTCTCACGGTGTACATGACACTAAAATTCAGAAAACTTAAATTTTTCTCAAAATTACTCAACCAGTAATGGGAGAGCAAGAACTTAAACCATTTATTTTATCTCCAAACATGGCTCTTTTTATTACATGCATAGTGGAAAAACGATAAATACCAAAATAAATAGCATGATTGGGAATCGACATAGGCATGCAAGAATGATAATAAAATTTCAGAATTCAAGGGAAATTTAAAAATCACCAATCTAATCAATCCCCTTCCCTATTCAAGAACACTGCCCGTCCCCCATCTACCAGAGATAGATGCATATTCACTCATATTATCAGGCAAGTTCACTGGACAGCTCCAAGGACTGAGGACTCACTGCCCCATGAAGTAACCCATTCCATTTTTTGGCAACTCAGTTAAAACATTCTCATTGCCTCCTAGTTACTAACACATTGTTTCTTACTTTGTTTAAAAAGACCCTAGTACTTTCTGCTTACTGTTTCATTTCATTTACTTCTGCACATTGTTCTAAGTTTGACTTTTAAAATAATAAAATTCCTGGGCGGCGCCTGTGGCTCAAAGGAGTAGGTGCCGGACCCATATACAGGAGGTGGCAGGTTCAAACCCAGCCCTGGCCAAAAAAAAAATTCTTGTATGAGAAAATAGATGGCACCTCCTGAAATGCTTCAAAAGGATGATGTAACAAGATTCCAGTCTTTCTTTTTTTTGCAGTTTTTGGCCAGGGCTAGGTTTGAACTCACCACCTCCAGCATATGAGGCTGGCACCCTACTCCCTTGAGCCACAAGTTCTGCCCTCCAGTTTTTCATTTTTTAGAATACAGTTAATTCATCACATCTGACATAGTATTTCAAAACACTGCTATTCTTGTGAATGGTCCATATGATCTCCAATTAAAGTCTTGTTTTAAAAACTATTGAAGACAAAGGCAAGTTTTACGCTTTTAAATTCTGAATAATTACATATTCATTAGACATAGAACCTTTATTACATGACAAGTATTTGAAACAAAAATCAGCAATATATGATTTTCATACAGTTGTACACAGCATGGCTTGAAAGGACTCCCTGTGTAGACTTGGAACTGCTAGATTTCGTTGGCAGGTGAAGTTACTAAAATTTGTCTTCAACATTATCAGTGACGAAAGTATTTGTTGGCTACATTAATGACCATTGATTTTTTAAATGTGGTCTAAAATTAAGTGACACCATTTAGATTTTTATTCAAACTTTCAAATTCTTGGTTCCTTCCTTTTATAAATTTAGAGACTTGAAAGTGTAAGTAAAATCATGGTCTTCATCTCATAATAAGGATCTCGATACAATGTATAAGAAAGGTTATAAGATCATCTCCTACTCTCCGGTTCTTTAAATAGCTACATTCTTAAAAATAAAAATATCCATTTTCACTAAATGTAGTTTTACATTTATATATCTTTGCTGGAGTATTATTTTTTGTTTTGTATATTTTTATTCTTCCTTTAGGGTTTGAGTAGACAACTTTTAAGTCTGGTTTTAAATTATGTACTAATATGAAAATAGAGTTAATAAATTCAATGTTCTATTTACAGACAGATTGTTATAAAATTACTGATATATTCTAGCAAAAGCAGTAAAGGTTATGTCAAATAACTGCTAAAAAAAATCAGACTAGGTAGTGTTAATGATGTTACCTTAACATACCAGCTTCAGGGGCTGCATAATTGTTTCTGCCAGCCCATAAATTTTTGAGTAACAACAAAATTATTGTGATTTTTCTTACTAAATAATTCATACATTACAAAGCATGTATGTAACAAGGTCCATGAATCACTAAAGCATATAATGATCATATATCTAATGACATATATGTTTTCATAAGATGAATTCAAATAGATTTATGTATTTAGGTTAACTAAAAAATACTGAGTTTATAAGGTTCATAATTCTATCAACAACAACAACAAAAACTTCAAATCTTCTTTAAGAAGAACACTTTCCATAACTGGCTTTTAAAAATCAAAAGCTTTTGTTCATCAAAATACTTGTGTTGAAGCTACTTTTCATGAAGTTTTACAGCTTTTAAATTGATACTATAAATATCACTGAAGCTAAATTAATGATATAATGGAGTAGTACAATCTTCATAAGCTGTATTTAAAATGATATAAGTGAAACTAAAATAGCCATAGCAATACTATATAAAACTTTGTACTAGTAGTGGCTGATATTTTTTATCTAGCAACTAGAATTTAAGAGAGTTTTTTTTCAACTAACATTTTTCATGCTTTACTTTGGTCTTATCTTAAGTAATCTCAAACCAAATATATCCTTTTCAAAATACTACTAAAAATGACCCCAAATGAGATCTCATCTACTTGGTTAAAACTAGGTTTCACAACTAACATTTTTAAAATTCTGAGACTGCCACATATAAAACGATGTTAAATCAACATGTTTTAACTATTTTAGTTGCCAACTTTTCTCTAAACCTAGTTATTTCCTATAGGAGTCATGCAGTTATATTTTATCAGAGTAACTTTACATTCTTTACTAATTTTAGTAAAAAAATTATTTTTAATTACAGTAAAATACTCATAACACAATATTTACCATCTTAACCATTATGAAGTGTGCCATTCAGTGGTAGTAAGTATATACATATTGTTGTGCAAGCATTAACACTGTCCAACGCGAATCTTGCAAAACTGAAACTCTGTACCCATGAAACATAGTCGTGCATTCCCTTCCTCTCTCCTTTAATAATTTTTAAGAACTTTATTGAGATATAAATCACATACCATACAGTTCTTTCATTTGAAGTGTACAATTCAATGGTTTGAATATAGTCACAGCATTGTGCAACCATCACCACAATCAACGTTAGAAAAGTTTCATCATCCCCCCAAAGAAACCCCATTCGCATTAATTGTCACTCCCCATTTCCTTCTCAACCTCCCCCCCAGGTGACCACACTCATCTGCTTCCTGTCTCTATGGATTTGCCTATTCTGGATATCTCATATAAACAGATTTATGTAATATGTGATCTTTTATGACTAGCTTCTCTCACTTAGCATACTGTTTTCAAGCTTTATCAGGTATCAGTATATATTCTATCATGTGACTATGCTACATTTTATTTGTTCATCATTTGATAGATATTCATGTCCACCTTTTTGCTAGTATGAGTAATGCTGACATGACATTCATGTATACGTTTCTCTGTGGACATACGTTTTCAGTTCTCTAGGGTATATACCTAGGAGCACAAGTGCTACTTCAGTGGTAATTCCATATTTAATGTTTTGTGGAACTGTCAAACTTTTCCAAAGCAGCTGCCCCATTTTACATTGTGGTCAGCAGCGGCGTATCAGGCTTCCAATGTCTCCACATCCTCACCCACACGTACTACGATCTGTCTTTTTGATTATCTTCATCCCAGTGGATGTAGGATTATTAGCCTGAGGTCAGAAAGTCAGTGGTATCTCATTGTGGGTTTGTTTTTCATTTCCCTAATGATTAATGAAGAACATCTTTTCATGTGCTTTTCAGCAATTTGTATGTTTTCTTGGGGAAATGTCTGTTCAAATACATTTTCTCATTGAGTTGTTGAGTTTGAAGAGTATATTCTGGGTGTAAGTCTCTACCAGATACGTGCTTTGCAAACACTTCCTCCTAGTCTGTAGGTTATCATTTTCTTGACAGCAGTCATTAAGCACAGTTCTTAATTTTGATCAAGTCCAATTTATCTGTTTTGTTGCCTTTTATCTCTTTTGTCATTGCCTTTACATTTGTCCTTTCCCCAAATATGAGAATTTTGTAGGCTCACTCTTTTTTTTATTAAAAAACTACCTGCACTTTTAGAAATACACTTACTAATACCAATCTAGATTTACTTTTTTGTTCAGTTGTATTAGCACTCTCAATTAGAAGAGAGTTCTAAGCAGTAGCCAGAGCAGTAGTAACTAGTAGTAAATAAGCTTTTGTTAGTGGAAACTATTTTAGCCACATTTTCATTAAAAGAAAAAAAAATTCAACATCTGATCTCCAATTTATATTAGAAAAATACTGTGTGCGCTATGGACACTACTAATAGCGCTTCCCATTGTTGGAAAAGCCCTTGTGAAACATTTGTCAAGCACATAAAATGATATGAAAGTGAAATATAGTAATTAAGATTTGTGTTCTATTGATTGTGTAGCTTAAGTAATTTTTCATTACTAACATAAGATTTAATAAGTATAAGTAGTTAAAGATTCTGACTTGGCACTAGTCATTAGCACGTAATTGAACTAGTAAAAAAGATCAGTTAAAGCTGTGTTGATTACCACCTTATCTTTGAAAGGCAATTAAAGACCTCAATCATGCAACAAGATTTGATTGTGCAGCCTTTATTGGACATTGATCTTTCAGCAAAGTGCAGTTACATTTTCCATTAATTTACACTAACACAGTTTAACTCTGATACCCTAGACTGTTGACCCAGGTGAGATGTAATCCTAAGTACTTGTTTAGGTTAAGATGCCCCCAAACGTCATTATTGTCTGAATAGTAAGTGCTGAAAAAAAGTAGATACTTGATCCACTAGCTTTAGGATAAGGTTTCTGTTATCTGCACTAGCTTTTAAGTGAAGTGAAAGCAAGATCCTTGCCCACTCATTTAAACTTCATTCATTCTTTAATAGAGTTAAGAGATAGTTCCTGAAGAGTTATTGATGTTTTGTGCCTACAGTTTGGGTAAATATAAATAAAAATGACATGAAGGAAAATATAATTTTTAAGAAGAAATACATATGACCTTTAATAATTAAAAATGTTTCACTTTTCACTGAAATCAACATTAGCAAAATACTAATGACCATCTCTGTTTGATGAAACAAACAGTAACAATGTATAAAGTTTGGTACATTAGGACGTTAGCACTAACAAAGTAGCTATTGTTAGGTCATCAATGTTTTTTGTGCTCTGAACATGGTTATTACATCTTTGTGTTGGCTCACAACTTACACAGGAAACAAGAATTTTATCTAGAAATTTCTCCTAATAATAATTGATTAGTTCTAATCAATTAATAATAATCTAATAATAATAGATTAAATATTTATTTGTACTAAAAACACATCTTCGTTACAATCATTTTGCCTGGATTATTTTAAATACAAAATCCCATTAAAGAAGTATAGGCAGGGTACATGTGAATCTAATTGTAGAATATAAATGTCTTAACACAATAACTAAGAAAAAGACATGAAGGCTATGTTAACCAGTTGGATGAAAATATTTTAAATTGTATACAGAAACGGTACACTGTACCCCATCACACTTCTATGATTTAATTAAAAAAAAAAAGTATAGACAGAAAAGTTGAATTTGTGGTTTCTTTTTTTAATTTTTTTAAATTTAATTTAATTTAATTTTTTTGGCTGGGGCTGGGTTTGAACCTTCCACCTCCAGCATATGGGGCTAGTGCCCTACTCTTTTGAGTCACAGGCGCCAAATTTGTGGCTTCATCACCTACAAAAACTCCCGATATCCAGAAGGGCCCCTTCATCTCCCCCCTCCACTTTAGGGCTAATGGGCACATACATAGACACACAAAATACCTTCAGTGTGACTCTCCCTCTCACCTTATTTTTAAAATCCTTTTGTTAATGAAGTCCTTTAAATATAAATACATGGAACAGAAGAATGTGGATTACAAAACCCAAGCTTTTTCTGAAATAAAAGTAAAATGGATGCGTGTTTACAAGCATATTCATGTTACATTTTAAGGTAGAAAGGTCTCCAGTTTCATTCTTCTCATATTACAGGTGGAAAAACTAAGACAACAAAGGAGTAGAATTATTAGCCTGAGGTCAAAAAGTAAGACAGCACTCATACTAAAAATAGACTCAGTCTCTTGACTTCCAGCATTATGTTGGTACTTATCCCTTTTAGGTCACAATGCTTCCCTATAATATTCGACCTCAAAGAAAAAAACTTTAAACTATTACTGTTCAATGGGAAGTATTTTTTTCAGACTAAAAGGTTCACCACAAGACTCAAATCCAATAAATGATATTTTAATTTCTTAACCAAGCCCTCAGCCATCCTTGAGTTCATCCTTCACCACGATCAACTCCGTAGGAGCAAGAGGTCTATTGATTTTCATGTAATACAAGAAAATATTACATTTGCTTAATTGTTACACGGTGAGCACATCAGACAAGAAATCAAGGCTCTATTTAATGCTGCAAGCAGCAGAGAATTACAAAGATCAATAGGGTAGTTTGTCAAAGATGTTCTCCAAGGAGACTTACCTATCACTATATGGACAAGAAGTCACACTGATGGTAGCTATTGAAAAACAGGTAAGCAGAGTCAGCAATACAAATTATCAGAAATCAAACAGGCCAGTGTGAAAAGACATACACCTCTACTAAAAAGCTGTATTTATAGTCTGGTAATTAAAAACCATTTTATCAGCCTTGTGCTGGGACCAAAACTGGACAGCAAGTATTGACAATTCCAGTAGCAATGAATGAGCAGTATTTGACTTAAAACTTATGAGCTATAGTTATTTAACTTAGCCCATTACAGAGGAAATCAGTTCCAGCCTTCCTTGCAAAATGCTAATAGTCAGTTTTATTATTAATGAAGCTTAATGCAACACTATCTCCTTTGTGTAAGCCATTCATTTAACTAGTGTCAAGTATATTCTCCTGGACTAAATATATTGGCATGAGTACTTCTTTGATTAAAGTGTTATTTAGAATTGCTTTTAGACAAGTGAACACTACATATATTTGAAGAACACTTCAGTCCCTGTACCTCATTTGAGATGATTACCTTTAACGAAGCCAGTTTGTATTACTTCATTATTCTACTTCTTCCACCTCAGTCACTTCCACTCACTTTCCTCGCTGACTTGATAATATTAAGCATCCCAATGTTAAATTTTACAAAATGTTTTGTTTTTTTTTTTGAGACGGAGCCTCAAGCTATCCTCCTGGGTGGAGTGCCATGGCATCACAGCTCATAGCAACCTCCAACTCCTGGGCTCAAGCGAGTCTCCTGCCTCCACCTCCCAAGTAGCTGGGACCACAGGC
>CAUYQV010026349.1:0-22974 GCA_963574575.1 Galagoides demidoff | reverse complement strand
TTTTGGAAGTGTCTTTGTTACCATAATTTAGGCTTTTCCCACTTACACATTTGTCTCTGATACCTGCTTGAACTTGCTCTTGACTTTCTATGCCTAAACTGTTTTGATTTTGGTAGCCAAAAAGAATATTATAATAAATCTAAATAAATCTAACCTGAGAGACATTCCAATGAATAAAGAATATAACCTTTATGGACTATACTTTGCTTATGAAATTTTGGGGGTGGGTGAAAGGAGTGTACATTTTATATTTTTCTTACGAGTTCAGATTCTACATGGAAATAGACTTTATATTATTTAATTGGACACATTCTACATGGACAAGACTTTATATCATTTAATTCACCACCTCAAAATAGCAGCATACTACTCACTTAATAGGCACAATGTAAGGGTACATGGCACACCTCCTGGGTGAGGGACTCAACTACAACTTGGAATCACCTAACAAATGCAACCAATGTAACCTAATCATCTATACCCTCATATTAATCTAAAACTAAATTTTAGAAAAACTCAGAAAAAAAAACAGCATGCTATATATCAAATTGAAAGAAAAATAGCTGGCTGAATTTATTTTGCAATAGTAAGTCCAATAGTAGCTGACAGGTAATGAAGTCCACTTGATACCGTCAAATGGAAAAATCTCATGCACTGCTAGTATTTTATAAAAACAGTATTTTACAAAATCTCTAAAGAGCAATTTCAAAATATGTATCTTAAATTCAAAGAAAAGTAACTCCAATAACTCAACAATATTAATTACAAAAGTATGCTCCCTGGATGTAATCAGTGATGTAACCAAAACATAGATCCTTGTGTATTATTGTTAGGGTTACTTCTACTAGCAAAAACTGAATGATTGAAAAATGTACAATTGTTAAAAATTATACTTTTGAATCCTAATGAAGGTTATAAAAATTTGTTCAAACTTATAAAAAGGGTTATATTATATCTAATGTAAATACACACAGTCTGATAACCCACTCCACAAAAAAGATAGAAAAAATAGAAAAATATTGATACACTGAACTATGAGTAGGAGAATTGTCAGCAATTTTTGTATTCCAGTTATGTTTCTACATTGTTATTTCCTTCCTCTTTAATAGCTTCTAGATTTTGAAAACATGTTTTAATAAGGATTACAAATATATGAATTGTGTAAATCACACACACACACACACATCTATAGACTAGAGCTATGTTACTCAAATTGTATATCCTGTATAGGTTAGATATATTTACACAATGTAAAAAAATAGAACTTAAAAACATACATCAAATAAGAAACGTAGTAATGAAATTAATACCTTTATAATTTTTTATAGACCAAATAGACATTTGGTACAATTATAATAATTTATGCAATTTTTTAAATTTTAATTGTTTTAACACATCCCTTTAATGAGGTAAATTATCTCCTTAACTTATGGGAGGTTACCATCAAGACAATTATTAGACAGAATAAAGAACTGAATAAAAGAAACTGAAAGAAAGTGAAAAGAAAGTGAAAGTCAAACTGACTTAGTAAATTGTTCAAAGTCAAATTTTATTTAGGGTAATCACTTAGAACTCAAATATACATATAAAAACAGTAAATGACAATAAAACATGTGAGGTATATTTATTCATAATAGGAAGGTCTTTTAAAATACTTCTTGCAGAAAAATATTTTTCCATGCACTGGAAAATTACTGAGATAAGAGGCTCCTCAGGTGGCCAACAATTTTATATAAAAACATTAGGTGTGTTCAGCTGGTTAGAACTAAGTGTTAGCATACTTTGGAAGATGGTAATGAATGTAACTCTAGGTTTCATGATTGAATGTATAGCAAACTAACAGAAAAAAAAACACAGATATTGGATATAATTCAAATTGCCCAAATATTAATACCAGACTCTCTGTGTTATAAGGAAACCTTTTATTTAAAAAAAAAAATTACTTAAATCAGTGAAAGAAAGATATTGATCAAAATAACTATTTGGCATGATAGATACACATCAAAGAAAGTCAGTGGGCACAGTGGCCCATGCCTGTAATCACAGCACTCTGGGAGGCCAAGGTGGTAGATCACCTGAGCTCAGGAGTTCCAGACCAGTCTGAGCAAGAGTGAGACCCTGTCTCTAAAAACTAGCCAGGCATTGTAGTGGGCCCTTTTAGTCCCAGCTATTGGGGCTGAGGAAAGAGAATCTCTTGAGCCCAAGAGTTTACGATTGCTGTGACACCAGGTACCCTACCAAGGGCAACAAAGTGAGACTCTGCTCAAAAAAACAAAACAAATAAACAAAGTCATTTCTAATTTATAAAACATTGTTCTTGGTATCAAGGACAGAGTTGGGAAAGAGCAACCTCTTTGATAAATGGGAGAACTGGATACCCATATGCAAAAGAAAAAAACTAACTCCCTATCTACTGCCATATATAAAACATCAAATCAAACTGAATTAAAGACTTAAATCTAAGCCCTGACAGTAGGAAAATACTAAAAGAAAACTTTGAGAAAATGCTTTAGGCATTGGTCTGGGCAGAGACTTCTTGATTAATATCCCAAAGCACAGGCAACTGAAGCAAAATTGGAAGCCTATTAAAGAGCTTCTGCACATCAGCAGAAATGATCCACAAAAGGAAGAGATACCCACAGAATGGGAGAAAATATCTGCACCTCCCCATCTGACAAGAGATTAACAACTGGACTAGATAAGGAGCTCTAACAACTGAAGGGGGAAAAAAATCACACAAAATCATTTTAAATGGGCAAAGAATATGAACAGACATTTCTAAAAAGAATATTAACAAATGGCCAACAGGTATATGAAAAATGTTCCTGGCGGCAGCTGTGGCTCAGAAGGGTTGGGGGCCAGCCCCATATGCCAGAGGTGGTGGGTTCAAACCCAGCCCCAGCCAAAAAAAAAAAAAAAAAAATGTCCACATCATTAATCATGAGGAAAATGTAAATCAAAACTACAATGAGATCATTTCATCCTAATTAAAATGGTTTTTATCAAAACAGACAGGCAATAACAAATGCTGGTGAAGATGTGGAGAAAGAGGAACCCTCATTCATTGGGAATGGGAATATAAATTAGTTCACTTTTGGAGATTCCTTTCAAAAATAAAAATAGAACTACCATATGATTCAGCAATTCCACTGCTGAGTATATATACAAAGGAGGGGAATTCAGAATATCAAAAAGCTATTACGTTTAATGCAGTGCTATTCACAAAGGCCAAGACTGTTAATCAACTATCAACTAGGAGTCCATCGGCAGATGAACAGATAGAAGAAATTGTGGTATATACAGGCAATAAAATTATATAGCCACAAAAAAGAGGAAAATCCTGCCATTTGCAGCAACATAGATAGAAATGCAGAACATACCTTAAGTGACATGAGTCAAGCACAAAAACATAGATCTCGCATGTTCTAACTCATATGTGAAAACTAAACATTAAAACACTTTATCTCATGGAGACAAAAAGTAGAATAATGATTATCCAAGGTTGGGAAGGGTAGGAAGAACGGGGAGATAAAGTGGAAATAGTTAATAGGTGCAAAAATCGTTAGATAGAATGAACAGTATGTAATAGCAAAACCAAGGGACTGTAATCAATATTATGTTAAGGCAGTGGTTCTCAACCTTCCTAATGCTACGGCCCTTTAATACAGTTCTTGTGGGTCACAGCTCACAGATTAAGAACCACTGTGTTAGGGTATATTTTAGAATGACTTAAGAAGTGGAACTGGCATGTTCTTAACACAAAGAAATAAATTCCTGAGGTAATGGATACCCCTATTACCCTAATATTATCTATTTACATTATATGTCTGTATAAAAACATCATATATACCCTACAAAGATAAACAACCATTATGTACCCATGGTAATTAAAAATAAAACATGTAATGAAAAAAGAAAAAACTAATGCTATATATCTTTTGACCTTTTAAATTCAGCTTTCTTAAGTTATAATTACAAGTATTGCAGCATATCCTCAGATTACAACATGATGTCTTGATATACACATACATAAACACAATATAATTTAACAGCATGCACATTATGTGCCCACTGATTAGATGAGATCATGGCCACACTATACATGCCATTAATTTACCAGCTGTTTTCCCATTAAAAGCTAAGTTATATAAAAACCACTCTAAGATATCACCTAACTCCAGCAAGATTAGCCTACATCTCAAAGTCCAGAACACCAGATGCTGGCATGGCTGTGGAGAGAAGGGAACACTTCTACACTGCTGGTGGGAATGTAAACTAATACAGCCCTTTGGAGAGAAGTATGGAGAATCCTCAAAGATCTAAGGTATCTACCTAGAAGAACAAAAATCATTTTACCACAAAGACATTTGCACTAGAATGTTTATTGAAGCTCAATTCATAATTACCAAGTAGTGGAAGCAACCCAAGTGTCCATCAACCCACAAATGGATCAACAAACTGTGGTATATGTATACTGTGGCATATTATTCAACCATTAAAAAAGATGGGGATTTTACATCTTTTACATTTACCTGGATAGAGTTGAAACACATTCTTTTTAGTAAAGTATCTCAAGAATGAAAAAATATCCAATGCTCTCCATACTAATATTGAATCAATATATAAACAATTACATGCTCCTAAGAATAATAAAACACTACTATAATCCAGTTCAGGGCTAGAGGGAAGCAGAAGGGGCAGGGGGATGATGTATGGCAGAAGGAGGGAGGCATGAGGTGGGATCTCACTTAATGTGCACATGGTGAGGGTGTCTAACAGGCCCCCTGGGTGAGGGGCTCTTCTACCAATGTAACTTTTCCCTGGAAGTGAGAATAAGGTAACCTAAATGTTATACCCTTATATTAATTTGAATAAAGTTTAAACAAAAAGCTGAGTTCTGGAACATTAAGATGGGAAGGATGGTACCATGAAGGCCCAGGTCATTGGCTATTTGCCAACCGGCACGCTGGTCTACATGCTGACTGTCAGTATTTTGTGTGCATGTATATGTTGCTCCAAGGTGACTGAGCAACACCGCCTCACACACACATGAGAGAAAAAGAAAGAGACACACACAGTATGTAATGCATATTATAATTTAAGTAATTTTTAGCAGTGTGTGGCATAAAAATAGATATTATTAGAAAAAGTAGTCAAAATTTCATGGTTAAGTAGGAAACTAAGTGATAATCCAGAGGAGAGTCTGATGATTCTACCAAATAACATGAATCATAAAGAAATGTTTTTAATATTCATAAATAATATAGTATAAAAATTACTTTAACATTTAACATATAGGATAGATAGAATTTATAATATCTGATATTAAAACAGCTTCATGTAATTTACAATGAAGTTTCTAAATCTTATTTTAATTCAACTAAAATTTTAATCCTTATACTTTTTTGTTAAAGGAAAGGACCTATTTGTATAATTTTTATTCACAGTTTTGCTTGTTATTCCTGCTGGACCAAATTAGTATTCAAAGATTCTGTAGGAAAGAATCTCTATGACATTGCGGGAGGCTGAAAATGACCTCCCCCAAAATACCCACATCCTACTCCCCAGAGGCTATGAATGACACCTTATCTGACAAAAAGGAGATTCTCTGCAGACGTGCATATGGTAAGGACCTGGGAAGATTACCCGGATTATCCAGGAGGGCAATCATGGAGGGAGATTTTACACATAGGAGAGGAGAAGACAATGGTGACCAAGAAGAGAGAGATTAGACTAAGGGGGACGCTGGCTGAGGAAGGCCAGCAGCTCTTAGAAGCTGGAATTGTCAGGGAACAGATTCTCCCCTAGTCCCTCCTGAGGGAGTGTGGCTCTGACAACCCCTGAATTTCAGTCCAGTGATACTGGTTTTAACTGCTGGCTTCGCAGCTATGAGGGAACAAGTTTCTGTAACATATAGTCACCAAGTGTATGTAACAGTCATAGAAAAATAAAATGCTTTTTTTTTAAATTAAATCCTAGCTGTGTACATTAATGCAATCATGGGGTACAATGTGCTGGTTTTATATACAAACTGAAAACAAACAAGAATACTTACAGAAAACTAATACAGCCTTTAAGGAAAAATTTGGAGTTGATCACTTTTCTATGAAGAAAATGGAATGTGCATATATATAGTTAAATCTATCAGTGCCAGAAAGAGTTAAAAGATAATCTTGATTAGTCTAAATAATATAGTTTGTCTTATATTCATTTCCTATTCCAAAAAAGTAGATTTCTTCACTAAAGTAGTGATCTTCACCGAACAAGGCAAGTCTCCTTGAAAATTCCCAGGCAAAGCAAACTTCTTCAAAGTAAACGTTGCTAGTTCCAGAACTGGTAGAAGAACCTTTGAATAAGTAAATTTGTAATATACAATTGTTATAACTATCCTTCTTCTCACATGACTGTTTTCAAATATTAATCAAAAAATATACGATACAAGTGAAGGGTCCAAATTTCCCATTTGGAAAAGTTAAGAGGCTATTTTTTTCTACCCAACACCTGACATCTTTATTCCCTTAAACATATTTGAGATTATTTAAATAATAATGATCAGTGGACAACAGAAAATGCTTATTGAAGAAATTGCATTCGAAAATGTCTAATGTCCTAGAGAAGTTTATATAAAAGTGCATATAGTTGATTGATAAAATTATATAAATTAGGGTTACAGTTCAACATAAATTGGTAATACCATTGCTTATCTATTGTACCTGTTATGAGAAACAAGTAAACATAACTGTTACATCAAAATTATTTTGTCTATTAATTTTATGTGGATAGTAAAGTTTATACGTTTTAGAAATACCCTTTTTCACTTCTATATTGGGTTCATAATTTTCAATTAATCAAATAACCTTGAATAAGCCATATGAATGTAAAATCAACCTTGTGATGCCCTTAACATCTACAATATTCAGGAATTAAGAGAGGCAGAAAAGAGATCAAATGATTAGATTAAGGTTACCCCGCGCTCTCCTGTTAAGTAACACTGGGTACTATACAAAAGAAAAGATATCCTTGCTAGTATCTTAACTAAGAAAAGATGGGAATCAGTTCAACTTCAAAAGTAGAAACCTATTGATGAATTTTAATGAGTCTCATTACTTTGCTTTTACATGAGATTTCTGATTTTTAAACATGCTATCCCAATTCAACTATTGTTCCTTAATAAGAAAGGAGAAACTTTTCCGAGGTTGAACCCATAGCAATGGCTTGAGTAAGAATAAAGTGTTTCTCTAACAAATATAAAGCTATTATTTAAAAAAAAAAAAAACCTTCTTTAAAGACTGAGCATATTAGTGAAGAATAACTAGATCTATTATCTGTAACATGATATGGTTAAATAGCAGATCAAATTATAACAAACTTTGGCATAAAGGCCACCATCATATTGGACGATGAAAGACTATTTTTAAGGTATAATGCTCACAGTCACGTTGCCCTGACTTAACATCAACTATAAAATTAGAGAGATAGAAACAGTCATGTCTGTAATTCTTACATAGGGGAGAGAAAAAACTATAGAATACTGTCAAAAGTAAATGAATAAAGACCAGCAGTTTGCTTCTTTCAAAAGTGGGTTCTTATTTAGAATAATTTAGAGAGATGGATGCTTCTGTACTTATAAAAAGTAGGATTATCTCGCTACAGTTTACCCTCTAGTTCCCCAACCTTCTAGCCTAGTTTAGAAGTATCATAATTGTAATATTTTTTTCTGTCTCTTCTTGCCTACTGAGGCAAATCTTTAAAGAAATAAAGAAACAACTAAGTAGAACTGATAAAGTGTTTGCTTCATTTCAAGTACATTAACTGAACAAAAACCTTATAAAGTGAGGTCACTACAAAAAGGCAAAATCTGAAGGGATTATGTGAGATTTAGGAAGCAGGCATTGAAAATGATATCCCTGAGCAAGTGAGAATAACTACTCCTAAGTGAAAAGAATCGGAACAATGCTGAGATGGTGTAATCGGGTAAAGATTGATTAGGTGCTTTAGACTAGAAAACAAATGAATTACACATGATAAAAAAATATATAGGATTTAAACATCCAAGATATTAAAAGATCAATACACTAATAAAAGAAAAAAGCTATGAAAAGGAGAAAAAAATCAGCGAGTTTTCATTACTGAAAAAGCGTGCTTCAAAGAGACTCACCCGTGTGCAGTGAAGGCTAGAATTCTATTAAGTAAACAGAGTTATAATCTGGTATAAAGCCAATAAAAAATATCTAAGAATTATTTTCAGAAGTGATAGGATAGGTGAAGCACTATCATAAGATGAGTTGAAACTCTTTTTAAAATATTTTATTAGGTATAATTACAAAAGTCTATCTAGTGAAAAATTAAATCATTTGAAGGAAAGAGTATTAGTTAGCAGTCATTCCAAGTGCTATTAGAATGAAGAAAAATATGAAGTATAGGAGAAAAAAATAAATTAATCCCTAGGAAGGAAATCTAGGGGAATTCCAAAGACTATGTACACAATACGTAATTCTAAAATATACAATTATATATTTAATGTACACTGACACTAGTATCTCCAAGAATATAATTAATGACTATTACATAAACAGTTCATGATGAGAGGAATTCTTCCTGAATACTTACTCTTCACAAATGAAGGTTTCATACAAATGGTAACACCATTGCTCTTTCATTTGTTTTCTTCTACAAAAAGACTTGTATTTTGCCAGGGAAGGGCAGCATTAGGGGAAAGAGAACTGGAAACAGACGTGTATAAAAATGACAGAAATGAGTACATTTATCAAGAAATGAGAAAGTGATGAAATAGGCTATCAAAGGGAAATAGAGAATGACCACCTGTGAGACGTAACACGAGATAAGCATTTGGATAACTTCTTACCAATTTATTTTCATAAAAGATGGCCACGTATTGGAGTGACCCTTTGGATAACAAAAGCTTCAGGGACCAGAGATGGAAACACTGATGATGAAAGAAACAGTGGTAAATGACAGAAGTCTTCACAACAGAGGCACTTCAAACCTTTCTAGGTGCATTTAAATCATCAGACATAGATGCCTCCATTTTATGTAGACAGAAAGTAAAGGCACCCGGCAGCAATCTTGGGTTTTGATCGCTAAATGCAACAAACATCCAGAGACATGAGAAGACTCACTAAGGTGAAGGGTAGTAAGCTGGTAAGTATCGTGCAGTCAGCGAAACACAGGTCAGGGAAGAACCAAGGGGAATATTCCTATGAAGAGATGCAGTGACCTGTTGTTGACTGTTTAAAAAAAAAAAAATCACATGTCTAGGAGACTTTTTTTTTTAGTTTGGACACAAGTCGCACGGGGAAAACTTTTGCTACTGGATACCAGAATGTGTAAAGAAGAACAGACCAAAGAGTTGAAAAAAAAAAAAAAAACTTTAAATTGAAGAGAGTTAAACATTAATTTTGACATTTAACATACACTTAACTGTAGTACTCAATAAAAGAGCTCAGCTTAAATGTAAATGTTTAAATCATAAAAAAAAGATTGTATAGAATGTACTTTATCATAAGAAAAAGGTTATTTCCTGTAGGCATACATTTATTCATTACTCTTTGAAGGCATACTTGGCTAAAGTGCAAATACTTTTATTAAACATAACCAAAAATAATGCCCACCCAACACTCACAAAAATGTAATTGTCTTCCTTTTTCTGGCACAGCTTTAAAAGATCAAATACTAAATAAAAACTGTCTTGAAAAAATTAGATCCTATAATTTAAAATAAAAAAGCACGAAACACTTTTATTTTAAAAAACAATACATTTCTAAAGAAAAAAAAATGAAAGTTTTCAATGCTCCAGACTTTATAATCATATTTAAAATCTATTATGCCCACATTGAAGAATGAAAGAAAAGAAGATTAAAAAATAAGTGTGAGACTTGTCAAAGTACATGGATATGGAAAAAAGAAAGTCTGCTCAAACATTTGAAGTATTTCTAGAATCAACGTTCATGTTAAGGGGACAGAGAACAGATCTTTATAGACAGCCTAACTTTCCAAATAACTAGGATTCACTTCTTTTTTTTTTTTTTTTTTTTTTTTGAGATAGAGCCTCAAGCTATCCCCCTGGGTAGAGTGCCATGGCATCACAGCTCATAGCAACCTCCAATCCTCCAATTCCCAGGCTCAAGTGAGTCTCCTGCCTCTGCCTCCCAAGTAGCTGGGACCACAGGCGCCCGCCACAATGCCCGGCCATTTTTTGGTTGCAGCCATCATTGTTGTTTGGCGGGCCGGGCTGGGGATTTGAACCCGCCACCTTAGGTGTACGTGGCTGGCGCCTTAGCCAATTGAGCCACAGGCGCTGAGCCAGGATTCACTTCTATAAGCACTAAAACAAAAAGAAGAAAATAATAATTTTTTATGGTTAATTTTCTAAAATGTATTAGCATTCACTTGTGGCCTGAAGGGAGAAAATTAACTTGGTGAGATTGATTTCTATATCCTGACATGTTTGGAACACAAACATTTCCCCCCTGAATTCAATAAGAAAATACAGCAGGATCTTTATAAGTTGACCACGTATGGGAGTAACAAGCAGATGAGCATACAGAAACGGTCAACATAAGGAACTAGGCCTACTCTACTGACACACACATGCGGTGCATGTCCAGTTGGTGAAAAGTAGGTCAACTTAAGGAGGTGGTCATTGTAGTGAGGCCAGGAACTATGAAGGTTCCACTGTGTTTACATGTCTTTACAGCAGCAGTTTCAACCCTAGGTTTGCAATGAGATCCACCCGAGAGCATCCTGAAGATGCCTGAGCCCCATTTCTAACCTGGCTCCCACCCTGCCTATTGCCCTGGATGCAGATGCTTTGGTCTGCAGGTTAGTGCCACAAGAGATAAAAGCTAGACCTGAGAAGCAAGACAAAGTAGCTATAGGCACTAGTGTTTACATCACCAAATGACAGATTTTTTGTTTAAAAATAAACAAATTATAATGGAGGAATGAAAACTAACACTAGCTACAGGGAATGTATTTTCTAAAACGTGGTAACACTATATACCTTTGCAAAGGATAAAAAGCATTTTGGAATAAAATTTATCTCAACCTCTACTTGGCCTTTTTAATTTATTTGTCAAACAACAAAGAGTAAAATCAGGGCGGCGCCTATGGCTCAGAGGAGCAGGGCGCTGGCCCCATATACAGGGGTGGTGAGTTCAAACCCAGCCCTGGCCAAAAAAAAAAAGGGTAAAATCACTTCATAAACTTAATGTCACTGAAATCATGAAAGGCATCCATGTTTGCTCAGAAATGTATTCATTGGCGGTCCAGAGCATGTATACGAATGTCCTTAAACTCACATCATTTACCTACCAAAAGCTTTCTATTATACTTGAGAGTGCTGTCATGTAAGGGTATTGTGAATCTATTCAAGTTTCTGATCTTACCCTGTAGTTCTAACCCATCAACTTCAAAAACTTTCATGACTTCTATACTATGTATGCATACATCATTTTGCAAAACATTTTGAAAAAATTCATCAAATGTTATAAGCACCATTACCAAAATCAGATGTCCTTAATATTTACATTTGTAGTCTTTATTTCAAGGTTGTAGCAGATACTGGCTCTTGAGTCAGTCAAGCTGCCTGCTGATATTCATTCCTTCCTTGCGTTAGAGAGCATGGAAAGTTTAAAATCAAATTTTTCTCACTATCTGGCACCTAGGTTTCTACATGGTCAATGCACTTACGTAAGATCTAGAAGAAACAAGTACATGAGGTAGACTGTACTGAGATCTGTTTTGCCTAAGAACTCTGAATGAAGCTTAATCTAATGGAATGCCATTAGCAACAAAGTGGAAAAGTCAACAACTCAAATGCTACCATTTGTTCACAGTACTCCCAATTTCTATATGTGCCTCCCTAGCCATAATTCTGCATACATACTGAATCAGCTTTTTCAAGAGAGTTAATCATAAAAAGGGGTTTGCATAGGAAAAACTATGTTCTCCCTACATTTTATTTTATTGTTTCAATTTTATTTCATTTTATTTTTTTTAAGACAGAGTCTCGCTTTGTCACCCTAGGTAGAATGCGGTGTCATCACAGCTCACAGCAACCTCCAGCTCTTAGGCTTAGGTGATTCTCTTGCCTCAGCCTCCTGAGTAGCTGGGACTATAGGCGCCCACCACAACACCCAGCTATTTTTCGTTGCAGTTTGGCTGGAGCTGGGTTTGAACCCACCACCCTCAGTATATGGGGCCGGTGCCCTACTCACTGAGCCACAGGTGCCGCCCATGTTGTTTCAATTTTAAAATTGAAGTGATAATAATAGTAAAATAGTACTCTTTTTACCAAATTTTTGGTAAGTAAATGATATGAGTTTAAGGACATTCATATATATGTGCTCTGGACCAGGAGTCCTCAAACTACGGCTGGCAGGCCACATGCAGCACGCCTAGGACATTTATCTGGCCCTCCAGGTGTTTTGCCACCACATTCAGCATGCCTAGGACATTTATCTGGCCCTCCAGATATTTTTGCCACCACTGCCTGTCCAGCTGACTCATCCTGGGGCCTGCAGTCTGGCTCTCCAATGGTCTGAGGGACAGTGAACTGGTCCCCTGTTTAAAAAGTTTCAGGACCCCTGCTCTGAACCATAAATGAATAAATTTCTGAACAAACGGGGATGCCTTAAACGGAACAGTTTTATTTAACTATCACGCAATAAGAAACAGAAATTCTCTACATGGGAAATTCTTAGGTTATAGAAAGAGGATGGGGAGAAAGGGGATTTGTATCTAAACTGGGATTCAAAGCAGTAGTCTTTTCATGAAAAGTAGGAGGAAGACACTTTGACCTGACCTAAGCATCATTTTAGAAGCACACACCAAATCTAGAACATGAAAAGGTCCTGAGCCAAAATAAGCTTGAGAGAAGAGGGAGAATAACTGGATTTATATGACTAAGGAAAAGCTGGCGGTGGAACCCAGGTTGGAGGCCGACGGCGTGGTCAGAGAATAAAGCAGCTTTCAGAATTACCTGGGTAAGAATAGAAAACTTGAACATGTCAAAGAAAAAAAGGGCCAGGGCTATGAAAACATCCAGGATAGGTCTCTCCAAAACTGATAGACCAAAATGCCTAAACCTTTTGAAAATATAAACAAATACAGAATTAATTTCTTCAGATGTTACAATTACTTTTTACATAATTACTAACTTAAAAATGAGTTCCTGTCTGAGGAACAAATGGAAACAGCTGATGCTCAGCTGAGAAACAATATGTCCATGAAAAGCCTTACAGTAGTTACTTTAAGAGAAAACAGTTTACAATTGCTTCAATCATCAAGCAAATGTTTATTAAAACTGTCCACGATAAAATTACCTATTTGCCCCAGAGAAATTATTTTTATGTTTGACATACAGGTTCATTTGAAAGAATAGTGAAAGTATTCAGATAAATAGAGATTTGCAAAAAACACTCCTTGTATTTACCAGTGCAAAATATTACGGATTACTATTTTACTATCATCACTTCAAACCCTTCAACATGACTGTAAACACGAATTCTTCAGTCAAGAACACAGAATTAATTGGTCATCACAAAGTATTTAGCATGATGATCGCGTATATTCAGTTTGATATAAATACGCAAGAGTCAATGACATTACTATTTACAAGGCAATAAACAAAAGCCGTTACCTGTATGTTCCTCAATTTATACTATTTTGTTCCATTCTAATTTGTATTTGAAATGAGGCCTATTCTGAGAGAAGTTCGGGGCCCGGCTTCAGAGTGTCTTTGCACATTTACATACATCACACATTTACATGTATCCTTCCCATTTTACAGCCATTTAGTTTCTGGAGGCTGAGTAGTGTTTTCCATCTCTTAGGAACACGGATTAAATAATTACGTTCTGACAGTAATTTATGAAAATTAAACAAACGAAACTAGATTGATGATAGACTTGAGGCTTGTTAAAATAAAATAACCTACTGTTCACTCTAGCCAACATTTTCCTTTTACGCTACATGTAAGTGGTCATCTTGGGAGACGCTAATGGTTAATCTGAAATACTTAAATCTGAAGCACTGCTTTATATCTTATAGGCAGAGTTACAAAGGAGTACACAATAAAAACAAAACCATTCTGGCAAAACACTCAACATAGCTGAACAATCTGTAGGGTAAATTCAGAGCACTGACAAGGCCCACATGCAGACATCAAGGAGAGTAGAAAAAGAAAAATAAAATTAAGAGATGGTAGTGAAGGTGAAGGGTTGTTATTATCTCAGAAAAGCATAAAATTGTTTTAATATTGCTTTAGCTATTGAAAGAAACAGACTTGAGTGATATACAATGAGTATATTGACAAACTCTCTTTTTATAACAGTCATTTGTGCCAAAGCAGCATACTTAGCCATAGTAAATCCTAGTTTCCACCTCACAGGCAGAACTAGGGAATTGATTCAAGAAAGTAAAATGATAATGTGTCTTTTGAGATTTGAATGACATAGTAGGTGGAGGGGTAGAGCAAATCAGAGACTAAAAGGCATTGGAGAATCACATTTTTATGATAACAGAAAGCATCTGATGAAAGAAGCATACAGAAAAGAGCAAAGACAGTGTACAAATGCCTAGAAACAGATCAGGAAATATATGCCCCACTGAATAATGAGAAGATGGCCGGGCCAGTAGGGATCACGAGAAGAACTACCTTTTTGTCTTCTTTCTTCATTTGTTGTTTTAAGTTTTCTTTCTTAACTGGATTCTATGAATAATTTTTAATAATTATAAAAAAAGTAACTTTCTTTAAATTTACACAAAGGCATTTCAAGTATCCGAAAGTTTACCTAGGTTGGAACACATATCAAATGGCCTATAATCTTCCACACATCTAAAGAAATACACATGTGTATATGTGCATAAAAGCTTAACTTTTTATTAATATTGCTGATTCCCAAATAAAAAAATAATCCAGAGAAAAGTATCATTTTCACATCGGCACGTTTAGGAAATTACATATGCTGAAAATGTGAAAAGAACAATTTAATCTCCATCAAATTGCCATGCCGTGGCTTTCCAAAAGAGGGAGACATAACTCCACTTCCACAAAGGTACCAATTTGATACATAAATGATGTAGTCAGACACATAATTTATTGAGAAAATAATTTTCGGGAAAAACTCTAAATTATGTGTTTATTTTAGCCTTATGATTTTAATTGCCTAAAGAGCACAGTTAAATCTATGAAAAATATCATGATCTGCAATAATAAAATGGAAGCTGCTCCAACTCTCTCACAGAGCTCTCAATTGTAGAATAAAAATACGATAGAAGAATTATAGTGCTTAGATTTTAAAAAAAAACATAAATACAGAGACCACAGATGTTACAGTTACTAAAATTTATGGTTTCTTTTTATTATTTGAAAACGAAAATTCGGTGTTATACATAACTAGAGACAGAATGCTACCCATTTCTTGCAATGATTGATTATTTAAAAACATCTTTTTTTTTTTTTGCAGTTTTTGGCCATGGCTAGGTTTGAACCCACCATCTCCAGCATGTGGGGCTAGACCCCTACTCCTTTGAGCCACAGGCACTGCCCCCAATTATTAAAACTTTAAAAATTCAATGGGAAAATTATTTTCCCTACTGAAAATAATGTTCAGAACATTTACTTCATAAGTTAATCAAACCTTAAAAATTGTACTACATCTTTGTGGGGGATGCAAGAATATGACCAATGAATTAACGAGCTCAGCAAAGGAAGCACTGGAGCTAGAAAGCATTAGTGACCAACAGAAGACACGCTAATGATGAAAGAAATGTCAGCGTCAAATCCAAGATACTAACTAAACTTGATAAAAGCAATGGCAACCCCCTCTGGGAGCACACTCTCAAAAGAATGCGACATTGTAAGTTAGACATTCTCATATGTACATTTAAAAATGAAATGCAAGTAAGCAAAAACAACTGAAAACAGGGCACTTATTCATGCAGGATGCTATTTAACAACTATTTTATCCGCTTTCTATATAATTACAGTTAGAAATAAATAGAGTGTTTCTCTCAATCAGCATGTGGGCAGAAGTCATCAAGTTTCCACACATTTCAAATAGGGTTTGCAGCAGGTGATTGCCACAGTTTTCCCAGCATCAGCATGAAATCAGTTTACGGCAGAGGACAGAGTACAAGGTAAACACCTCAGTTTCAGGGTTTTTTTCAGCCACTTATGTCTCTAGACAGGATACCTCATCTAGCTAAGACACAATATTTTCAGTTAAATAATTGTAGTATCTATGCCTCATTGGATTTCTAAGAAAGGGTTAAAAGAAAACAAACTGTTCAGCATTTAAAATGCTTTAAAAAATGCCACTATCATACTAAATATTCAAAATAACATTTTTAAAGCCCAGACTAAAATACTCTAGCAATTTAAACACATAAAAGGAGAACAGTAACTGAGGAACACGGATAGTCTTGAAAAATAATGCAAATAAAAACATCTCTGCTGATAATATTTTCTCTTTTATACATTAAGCAAGTACTGATAATATATTTTGCAATGAGCATGAGCTGGTACTTTGCAGACTCTACCTTAACTACCAAGAGATGCATTATCTTGGGCAAGTAATAGCTTCTCTGAAATTCAGGTTTCTTAACTCTAAAATAGAAGTATTGGTCAAAGATGATCTCTAAGTTCCTTCCTTCTTACTTGCAAACTTTAGAATGCTCTTTATGTACAGAAAATAATATAGGGTGTATAAATATATATATTTACATATATGTATATGTGTATATATACATAGATGTATATTTGTTTGTATATTTACATATATGTGTGTATTTACATATTTGTATGTGTATGTTTACATATATGTACATGTGTGTTTACATATGTGTAAATATTTACACATGTATATGTGTATATGTTTACATATCTATGTATATGTGTGTAAATATACACATAAGTACATGTGTGTATATCAGTGTATATGGAAGGGAAGCAAGAGGAATACAGAATAATAAAAGAACTATAAAAAGGATATGCAAATTCAGAGGTTACAGGAAATACATGTTTAATCCAGTAGTATTTCAATACAGAAGGGACTTTTAAGCCACTTTGAAGAAGGAAATGGATTTGGAGAAGAATAAACTCGGAAAGTGGGCCATTTTGTGAAATGGTGAAATAAAGTAGATATTCAGAAAGGTAGAAATACATAAATGAAAAAAAAAAAACAAGTTTCAAGGAATATAAGGAAGAGAACACCCTCTAAGAAATGGGCAAGTTGAACAAAACTAATTTTGAAAAACAATAACAATTAATGGAAATGGCACACCAAAGAGTTTAGGATTAAGAACAACTAGGAATGCACTTGCCGCTAAATTCTCGAGCAACAGTACAAGGTAAAAATACCGATAGACCATTAGATCCTTTTCAGCTTCTACAAGTATTGTCACAAATCATGAAGTAGGACTTGTGATACATGAGTAAGTTGAGACATCGAGATGTAAAAATCAAACAGCTAATTAGTAATGGTCAAACAATAACCCAAAGCACCTGACCTCTTGCCCAGCGTTATTGCTAGCAGTTCCCAGGCTAGTCACATATCAGAATCATCAGGAACTGCTTACAAACACAGAGACCACTGCCTCTGGGAACATGGTACAGACAGGCTTCTCACAAGGAGCATAATGTTCAAAGTAGGCAGCTATCACCAAGGTCTTCTGCAGTGAAGAGGAAGCAACTGAAGTAATTCCAACAAGAAGCAATAAAGGTCTGAGTTAAAAATGAAAAGAACAATATTCAAGAAATCCTACAGAGGCAGAATCAGCCAAATTTCTTGACTGATTGTGACAGCAAAAAAAAAAAAAAAAAAGAAACAAAAAAAAAGATAACAAGTAAAATAACTACAAGTTTATAGTTTTGGGAGACCAAGAGGATAGCAGGCCCTGGGAGAGCAGTAAACTGGAAGACTATACTGAGTTCTGAGTAAAAAGGGAGCTTGTTTTTTTCCTGTTAAATGTCAAGTGCAAGCTTGAATCTCAAATATACCAGTTAGTTTTGATTCATATCTTATACTAAAAGATTATTATTTTTTACAATATGTTCAGAGGTTTTTTCTGTTAAATTTAAGCAACATACAAACTATATATGATGTGTAAGTTATGTGTGTAAATACATGTTTATGTATAAGTTTACCATCTCCCATCTAGTCCACGCCCACAGAACACATGCATTGTTGAAACCCACAGCTAAGAAGTTACACTACATATTTGCTCTTCCAGGAAAAAGGCATTTTATTTTAAACTAATTAGCTGGCAAAACACAATTATCTAATAAGCCTAACAACCAACTTATTTTCAAATAACTGTTCCTTTCAAAGTTTGGCCTAATTTAAATTGTTATTCTCAAGAAAGTCTAATAGAATTCCTTTCCTTATATACAAGGAAAGATGATTTATAAACAATATAAAGCATCTGGTCTTAGAAAACCAGTTTCTTTCATCTGGTTGCTCATATACAATTTATACATGTCGATACCTCTTTAATAAAGCTGAAATACTTTTAAATACTTTTAATTGGCTCGGCGCCTGTGGCTCAAGCGGCTAAGGTGCCAGCCACATACACCTAAGGTGGTGGGTTCAAATCCAGCCCAGGCCCACCAAACAACAATGACAGCTGCAACCAAAAAATAGCCGAGCATTGTGGCGGGCGCCTGTGGTCCCAGCTACTTGGGAGGCTGAGGCAGTAGACTCGCTTGAGCCCAGGAGTTGGAGGTTGCTGTGAGCTCTGATGCCACAGTACTCTACCCAGGGGGAAAGCTTGAGGCTCTGTCTCAAAATAAATAAGTAAATAAATACTTTTAATGAAAAGAATGAATACTTTTGCAAAGACATCACTGTTTTAGAATATATTCCAAATACTCATTAACCTAGAAAACATGTTTTATCTGTATATTACCTAACATAAATTATGATAAATGAAAATAATAGTAGCAATGCTTTTTTATTTTAGTCAAATTTCAATGTAGTACGTTTGAGCAATTACATAAAACACAAAATTGTACTATGATAACTCAATCTGTAATTGATAGGCTTTAGGAGTTAGAAGCAGAGATAGTCAAATTTGTTCTTGGGACTTTATTAGAGACCATGGATAAAAGATGGGAACTCTCTTCACCACAATATATAGAAGGTTCACTTGGTTACCTGGTGGACAAAATGTGTATGCAGTATGAGAACAGTATTCGAGTTCACTCAGTGCTCATAGCTACAACGTATTTCCTAAGATATGCTTGTTCACATTGATTAGATCTTATTGATAATTCACATTCAGTCCCTGTATTTGATTAGTCTCAAAACCTCAACTTTTCTCATTTCCATTAGTTCCTTCCTTCATTAAGGATTCTCTATCCATCTTCACCGTGGTAACTTCATTTTGGTCCCACAGTCTCCTTGATCTCTCCCACAGTACTTCATTAATACTCTTTTAGAGTTGCACAAACATGTAAACCTTGAATTTAAAAACATTAGTAACACAAAAGATTCTTTACATAAATAAGGGCTAGGCAGAATGCAATTTCTCTAAATGCTCCTATGAATTTTCAGTCATTGCTGGGAATGGTCCCACGAACACCACATCAGGTGAATCTCAGGATTTTGTAGGAAGAAAAATACAGCTGATTTATATATAATTATCAAATACTTCCTTATACAAATTTACAAAATGTTTGGTCTACACTCACTAATTCTATGAAGATGTGACTACTGAGTGCATAAAAAACATAGCCTCTGGGCATATACATGTAAAGAAAACACAAAAAAAGAAAAAAGAAAACACGTTGACACTTACAGAGCATTATTTTAAATGCCTTTGCCCTCTTGTCAATTCTTATGTGTAAGCACTATAATTATTCCCACTTTACAGATGAAGCAACTGAGATAACACAGTGACTTGTCAACATTCACAGTACTAGTAAGTAAACATAGGCAGTCTGCCTAGAGTTCACATCTGTACACAATGTGCTAGTCATACAACTCAAGAGAACATAGAGATATGTATCCTTGGAAATATACATAATATTGGCACTAATAGAAGTCAGAGCCATTTATCAAGCAGAGTGCACAGGAGTAATACTATGTCATATGGTGTCAAGTGTCTCTTACATATTAAGGTGAGACACGATACTGCATTAAATAATGTTACTGGGCAGTAAACTCAGTGGAGATGATTTGCTTTATCAGGTACATTACAGGAGAACAAAACTTTAAACAGTGCAACACGTACCTTGAAAGAATAAAATCAATCACTGTAGTTCTTATTTATTATAAATATGAAAGTCAGAAAATTGAAATTTACTCGTGTTGTTTCTTTGAAAGCTTTCTAAACCCATTCATTATGATGTTTTAATACGAACTAGGAAGAGTCAAGAGGCTCAGATATGGAACTGGCTCAAAACCATATAACTTATAAATGGCAAATAATGATAATACACATTCCAAAGTCTTTTTAAAATCCTTTTCAGTATACAAAATGATGCATGGCACTCCGCTAACAAGATGGTAAAATAGACTCCAAAAATAGTACACATTAATTTAGTTTCTTTCAACTTTTTCTCTGATGCTTTGACTTCAAGAAAACTGGCGTAGGAAGATTCCTCCCATTGGCTTAGTAGTATAATGTGACCACATGAATTCATCTAGCCTATTCTTATGCTGAGGGACAGGGGCTGAAGAGTATTTTCAGGACTTTTAAGCTCTGAAACTGTGATGGCTCATGTTTACTATTATGGGTTGTCCAGTATACTCGAGTGAATGAAAGAAAATCTTTAATAAAGACTTTTCCTGGGCTAAATTCATTTCTATGTTCAAAAAAAAGTAATATTTTGTGACCTATATTCTTTCTTACTACAATCAAAAAAACTATACATAGCCAATCAAAATAAAACCATCATATTTTTGCAAGGAACATTGAGTTCTGCAATTTGAAAAAAAAAAAAAAAAGGAAAGAACCAGGCACCGGGGCTCACATCTATAATCCTAGCACTTCGGGAACTTAAGCTCAGGAGTTTGAGACCAGCCTAAGCAAGAGCAAGAACCTGCCTACCAAAAATAGAAAAACTAGCTGACAATTGTGGTGGATGCTTGTAGTCCCACCTACTTGGGAGGCTGAAGCAAGAGGATTGCTCAAGCCCAAGAGTTTGAGGTTTCTGTGAGCTATGATGTCACAGGACTCCATGGAGGATGACAAAGACTCTGTCTCAAAAAAAAAAAAAAAAATTGGGGGGGAGGGAGAAAAATAAATAACACTTGAGGAAATGGGTCTGTTTTTCAAAGCATCATCATCATTTAGTGGTATGTGCTAAAGACTAACCAAGGCCTTTCAGCAGCTCTCAAAAGTGTGGTCCTTACACCACCAAGAGCAGCAATACCTAGACATTTGTTATATGCCAATTCTCAGGCCACCCCAGACCTATTGAATCAGAAAGTCTTACAGGGGTCCTCAAACTTTTTAAACCGGGGGCCCATTCATTGTCCCTCAGACCATTCGAGGGCTGGACTGCGGGCCCCAGGACGAGTTGACTGCTAAGCAGGACAGGCAGCGGTGGCAAAAACACCCGGTGGGATGGGAAAATGTCCTAGGCAGGCTGCATGTGGCCTGTGGATGCCTGGCCTAGAATGTGTCTTTTAACAAGCCTACCAGGTGCTCTGGATATATCCTGGAGTTTGAGAACCAATGTTTTTGCTACTGTTGCACCAGTTTTCGTAAATGTGTATGTTGAAGAAATCAGAATGTCACCCCAAAATATACCTCCTTGACATAAAAATTATTGAGATGAAGGCTGTAATCAAGAAGAAGCAAACGAAGGAGGAGCCGTCTCTCTCCTCCCATCTTCTGCCTATAGGCAGGATATAAATTCTCCTTTACTTGAGGAAATTCTAGACTTTCATTAGCACAACAAGAAAGCCAGAGGAATCTGCAAACAAACCTCACTCCATTAGATTCCTCTCAGATATTTACCTTTGCACAGTTTCTGGCCCTTGGAAGCCTAAAAGCGCTCTTGTTTGTCCTGTCATTTCTCTGTAAGTTGATTCCACTTTGAGTGAGGTTTCTCCCACGTGATGGACACAGTATATATTGATAAACTGTTTTTTCCCTTGTTAATCTTTTTTATTAAAGCGCCTCAGTGAGAAACCTAAGGAGAGTGAAGTAAACTTCTACCTCCTCAACAATGTGGACAGTACAAACATGCAGAATGAAGAGCGTTTAGAAGTAAAGAGAATGTTTAGGATATGATCGTGACAATGGATGGCGGACACGGGAAAAATCCACGGTCTCTGGGGCAGACGAAGGCAAGAAACTGAGAGGCCCTGGGGGTGGAGGGTCTTCTGCATGGATTCTGAAATCACCAAGAATGTGTTAATATTCTTCCAAAAATAAAATGGAAACACTCCAAGACCCTCTTGTCATTCCCACATTTTATTAATTATTTTGTAATTTTACCCTAATGTATCTTTCAGCAGAGGCAAATTTTAGAATACACAGTAGAACCTTCATTGTTAACCTCCCTCCTTAAGTTGACCTAATTTTCATAGACTGGACATGATCCACGTATACGTATGAGGACAGTGGGCCTTATTTTGACCGTGTGGGCCTTATGCTGACCATGTCCATATGTTGACCAGTTTGTCACAGTCCCTCAACTTACACAGAATCTATTGTGATTCTTATTTTAGCAAAATTCAGGGTTTTTATATTTGCCCTAAAGATGTTTAAAAGTAGTCTGCATTCTTTTTTTTTTTTTTTTGAGACAGAGCCTCAAGCTATCACCCTGGGTAGAGTGCCATGGCATCATAGCTCATAGCAACCTCCAACTCCTGGGCTCAAGCGAGTCTCCTGCCTCCACCTCCCAAGTAGCTGGGACCACAGGTGCCTGCCACAACGCCTGGCCATTTTTTGGTTGCAGCCATCATTGTTGTTTTGGTGGGTCCGGGCTGGGGA
>CAUYQV010026346.1:0-26404 GCA_963574575.1 Galagoides demidoff | reverse complement strand
CCAAACAACAATGATGGCTGCAACCAAAAAATGGCCAGGTGTTGTGGCAGGCGCCTGTGGTCCCAGCTACTTGGGAGGTGGAGGCAGGAGACTCGCTTGAGCCCAGGAGTTGGAGGTTGCTATGAGCTGTGATGCCATGGCACTCTACCTAGGGGGATAGCTTGAGGCTCCGTCTCAAACAAACAAACAAAAAAAAAAAGAATTCCATTATAAGGAGTTTTCCCATTTCCAACATTTTAAAGTTCATCCAATTAGTTGTATCACTGGGACTCCTGGATATTCATTTTACTATGGACAATACTCCATTATCATCATTGTTACTTTTGTTGCTCAGACTGTACCACACTGGACCATTGGTAGCTCCTTCAAACTGTCTCCTGACCGTCATTCTTTTGTATATTTTCAGTCCCCCAATGATTTTGAATCACATAATGAGAATACTTTAAATTGACATCTGGCAATTTCTAAAGCAACGTCATAACTGTATGGCATGATCCTTGTCAGATGAGGCTTATACTCTTCCTGCACAAGGTAGACTTCATTCCCTCCCTGACCAAGCCTCATCAAGGCCAGATCTGTACTCCCTACGCCAACCACAGTCCTTTGGGTGGACACTTGAACTGAGCTGATTTGCAGGTCAGCTAATGGTTTATAATTTATAATGACCTGGCCCTGACAGAGATGAAAAAACTGAAAGGTCTGGGCATTGCAAACTGGAAGGAGGAGGGGCCCAGAGAAGGGAGAATGGAGTAACACAGTAAGAAGGAGAACCATTCGAGAAGGGCACTCACAGCGCCCCCGGGAGGGAAAAATGGAGAGAAAAGATTCCCCCAAAGGCCCTACCAGGACTTACTTCCACACTAACTATCTGCACATTCACATTGTGCTTGGGTTGCTTGAATACATATAGACTTCTAGTATCCAGAGGAAACCCCATTTGAAAGCAGAAAGCCGAGCTCAGGAATGGGAAGGGGTCTTGTCCTGAGTTCCATAGCTGGTTGATACAGAACAAGAAACTGAACCCCAGGCTGCTGCTGTGTTCCCACCAATCTCCAGAGCAATGTGCAAGGGAGGACTTTAGAGGATTCTTTTAAAGTCTGCAGTCAGACATGGTGGCTCACACTTGCAATCCCAGCACTTTGGGAAGCCAAAGCAGGAAGATTGCTTACATCTGGGAGTTCAAGACTAGTCTGGGCAGCATAACAAGATATTGTCTCCAAAAGAAAATAAAAAATTACCCAGCCATGGTGATAGGCATCTATGGTCCCTGCTACTCAGGAAGCTAAGGCAGAAGGATTGTTGGAGTCCAGGAGTTTGGGGCTGTAGTGAGCTGTGGTCCAACCACTGCACTCTAGCCTGGGCAACAGAGCAAGACCCTGTGTCTAAAAAATAAGTAAGTAAAACAGTTCTGACTATGTTCCTCTAACCCAAGATAGAATAGGGAAATGTTTGAGGAATTTTCCTAGGCTAAGTCTCATCATAAATGTTCTTCTTTTCCTAAAGATAATTCCGAGTTATATTAATTCTCAAAGTTCAGAGAGAAAAACTGGTTTTAAAGCTAAGATAGATCCAAAATATTTCTACAGTGATGACCTGGCCAGGGAAGTATCCTGATTTCAAGTATTACCAAAGCTTGTCTTCCTAAGTAGGGTCAAGATACTGAGTCAATGGAACTGCTCCCTGCCAGCCCCCGTGCTGGTGGGCCAGGGAGCTGAGCCCATCACAGGGTGGGGCAGGCTATAGCAAGGCACATCTTACCATTGTAGGGCACGATGTAAGCCCTAAGTCACCCCTCCCATCGTCCCCATTGAATCACACTAACACCAGTAAAAAATAAAAACAAATAAAAAGGGGACAACTAGGCAGTGAGGGTGGCAGATTCAAACCCAGCCCAGGCCGGGCCAAACTACAACAACAAAAAAATAGCCAGGCATGTGGCGGGTGCCTGTAGTCCCAGCTACTCAGGAGAGTCCCAGCTAAGGCAGGAGAATCACCTAAGCCCAAGAGCTGGAGGTTGCTGTGAGCTGTGACACCACAGCACCCTACCAAGGGTGACAGAGTGAGAATCTATAAACAAACAAACAAAAAAAGACAACCACAGCAAGTCAGTGTCCAAAGGGGGTCTTGAACCCTTCACAGTAATCTCCAGTCTCATCCATAACCTCCTTAAACCATACAGGAAGCCTAAGGAGATTTTATTTTATTTATTTATTTTTTTAGAGATGGGGTCTCACTGTTGCTTTGGCTGTTCTCAAACCCATGAGCTCAGGCAATCTACCTGCCTCAGCCTCCCAAGTGCTGAGATTATAGGTGTGAGCCACCGTGCCCAGCTGAGATTTTAAATAGATTAGAAAATTTGCCCAGAACCTATTTCCCCAACAACATTGTTAATCCCCACTCCATAGAAAACAAAAACTGAGGTCAGAGGGGTTAAGCAATTCGTCTAAGGGACCCAATTAGTAAGTGGCAGGAAGTGCCAGATTTTATTGTACCAAACCAGCTAGTTCTCTACCAAACCACCTCCCTTCTTTTTGGGGAGTTGGGGTATGACACTTTCTGATCTTTTTCCTATATGTGTATATTTTAAATAGTTTTGCTAGATATTATCATACATAACACCTCAATCATTTAAACACCAAAACTTTGCCCTCACATTCTTTTGCTCTCAAGCCTTTTCTAATAACCATTAGAAACTTTTTCACTTAATACCATATCATTAACATTTTCCTCTATAAAAGCTTTCCATAGAAACTATTTTTAATGGCCATGTAAGAATATCCCCTGGAGGATGCCCACCTTTTTTCCTGAGTCCCAAACTCTCTCATTGATTCAGAATATTTCTCTGGTAGCACCTGGCTTTTTTGTTTTACTGTTTTACAGGGAAATACAACATACAGAAAAGTTCAAATAACATTGATGAATCATTTAACAAATAATTAAAGATAAGCTCTCTCATAACCACTTTCTAGGCCAAGAATCAGATCAAAACCAGCCCCCAGATCCACCAGGAGCTCCCTCTCTCCTCTCGGCGTACAGCCTGAATATTTTGAAAGATCAGCATGACACAATGTTCATGACCTAGTAACTGCACACCATGCTAGAAGTGTATCCTTTGTCCAGAAAGGGACAAGTCCTTTTCCTCGGCTCAGAGGCACCTGGCCCCCAGAATTTGTTAAAAATTGCACGCCTTATGACAATCATTTAAACACCAAAATTTTGCCCTCACATTCTTTTGCTCTCAAGCCTTTTCTAATAACCATTCCCAGTTGCCTAGATCTGCTTGTCGATCTGATCTCATGTCTCTAAAAATAACTTTCTTTTATGTTTTATTCTGGCTTTTCAGATCTCCCAGCAGTTTCTCATCTGGGCCCTTGCCTTCTGTCTAATTACCCCTGCCCTGGAAACTCTGCCTGGAGATTCTCCCTCCTCTCATGATGCCAACACAGGCCCACTTTAGTGCCCACTAACTGGAACCTTTTCCCCTACTCTTTCCAGATAGGATACTCAAAAGCCACATGGAAGCGGGGAGAGGCATTTTAATCACACTCCCCCACTCCCAAATGCACCTCCAACACAGAGAAACGGTACTCTGGAATTAACACCACTAGGAGTTATTCCCTTTGGTCCTAAAGACCTCTGACTCTTTCAGCATTTTTATTATGGGTGTAATACTTCTGGGATTGTAAATATCATACGTATCTACCCCACGATGCCATAGAAGGGTGAACCTTGAGCTCGGTGCACTGATGGAGGGGTTCATTCTGCCCCGATTCCTTGGAGAGGACAAATATTGTAAATGTCAGAAACAAAGCTGCAGTGAGATCAGCCACAGAGACCATGTAGCATAAAGCTAAGCCAACTAGGAAAGAGTAAAAGTAGCGATATTTTCACTGAAATAGAAAATGATCAGTCTGAGCAATAACAAGACCCTGTCTCTAAAAAAAAAAAGAAAAGAAAAAAAATAGCCAGGTGTAGTGACACACACCTGTAGTCCCAGCTACTTGGGAGGCTGAGGGAGGAGGAGCACTTGATCCCGGGAGTTGGAGCCTGCAGTGAGCTATAATGATGCCACTGCACTCTAACCTGGGTAATAGAGTTAGATTCTGTCTCAGGACAAAGAAAAAAAGGAGGGAGGGAGAAAAGAAGGGAGGGAGAGAAGGAAAGAGGGAAGAAGAGAGGGAGGGAGGAAGGGAGAAGGAGAGAGGGAAGGAGGGAAAAGGAAATAAAGGAAAAGAAAAAAGAAAAGAAAGGAAACAGTCTGTAATTACTTTGGTAACACTCAACCTAAATCACTGTTTTTTCTTTTTCCTCATTAAGCAGGGCAGGAGCAGGTTTGAACCCACCATCCCTGGTGCACAGGGCCAACACTCTGACCATTGAGCTACAGGCACCCAGCCAACCTTCAGCACTTCTGCTTGTGGTATATGGACCCCCCCTAGGCCTGGCCATGTTTTTATTTTCCTTCAGTCAAGTGATCTTTAGGCCATGGTTAGTTGAGATATAATCCTTGGTAATTGATTATTTGAAAACAGTGTCCAAATTAGAGTCATTCTTTTTTATTTTGTGAGGCAGAGTTTCACTTTGTTGCCCTGGGTAGAGTGCCATGGCATCATAGCTCACAGCAACCTCAAACTCCTGGGCTCAAGTGATTCACTTGCCTTAGCCCCAAGTATCTGGGACTACAGGTACACACTACAAGGCCCAGCTATTTTTAGAGACAGGGTCTCACTCTGGCTCACGGTGGTCTTGAACTTGTGAGCTCAAAAAATCCACCTGACTCGGCCTCCCAGAGAGCTGGGATCACAGCAGATACACCGTGCCCGGCCCAAATTAAAGTCATTTTTATTCCTCTTTTCCTTTCTCTCTCTGACCCTGGCTCTTTACCCTACACTGCCTCTTCTCTCAGTTCTGAATCTGTAGGAAAGGATCCACAAGGGTTGTATATAAGACGTGGTAGTCAGATTTGGTTGCAAGTAACAGAAACTGGACCAATAAAGGAATTTATTAGCTCTCCTATCTGAAAAGTCCAGGGGAATTTCTGGTTTCAGGGCCCTTGATTTAAACATAAGGGTGTCCATGCTGATTTTGTGAGGACTTTTTTTTGCTAATCTGTGGTGTTGGATATCACAAAAATTATGTACAAACTTTTTTTTGGTCCATCAGCTTTTATTAGTGTTTATTTAATGTGTGGCCCAAGATAACTCCTTTAACTCTTCTTCTTCTAGTATGCAGCAGAAAAAAAAGTTTGAACAGACCAGGTGTGGTGGCTCATGTCTATAATCCTAGCACTCTGGAAAGCTGAGGACGGTGGAGTGCCAGAGCTCATGGGTTTGAGACCAGTCTGAGCAAGAGTGAGAGACCCTGTCTCTACTAAAAATACGAAAACAAAACAAAAATCTGAGACAAGAGGATTGCTTGAACCCAAGAGTTGGAAGTTGCTGTGAACTATGACGACACGATGGCACTCTACCCAGGGTGACAACTTGAGACTCTGTCTCGGAAAAAAAAAAGAAAGAAAGAAAGAAAACAAACAAAAAAGATTGGACATACTTGATAGAAGGTCAAACAAGGTCTCTTGGCTCTGGTCTCTCTCAGTATCTCAGCTCCACATGCCCCAGGCTCTATTATCCTAAAGGGCCTCATCTCATACCTCCCAGCTCTACCCTTGTCTCATCACATCGGTGACCACAAAGCCTGAACTGTGTTCAAGAGGGTGGGAATGGTTGCATGGCCTGGAGCTGGGCCAGCCCTGCCCAACCTGAGAAGGGAGAGGGCTGACTCTCCTTTTCAGAAGACTGGGGGATAGATACTAATAGATAGATAGCTAATATTAAAGCTAATAGATAGCTGTCTCCTGCATGGACTTAGGAGAAATAACCGTGCCCTGGCACAGTGGTTTTCTAGTTACAACCACGGGCTGACTATCAGATACGTCTGGGATTTTGGTTTTGCTTGTTTGTTTGTTTTTGAGACAGAGCCTCACTCTTTTGCCCCAGGCTAGAGTGCCATGGTGTCAGCCTAGCTCACAGCACCTCAAACTCCTCAGTTCAAGTGATCTTCCTGATTTAGGCTCCCAACTAGTGGAGACTACAAGTTTGCACCACCACACCTCACTAATTTTTCTATTTTTCTTAGAATCAGAGTCTCACTCTTGCTCAGGCTGGTCTCAAACTCCTGAGCTCAACGGATCCTCCCTCCTTGGCCTCCCAGAATGCTAGGATTATAGGGAAAAGCCACCATGCCCAACCTGGGCTCTTGTTTATTTTATTTTATTTTTTTTTGCCAGGGCTGGTTTTGAACCTGCCACCTCTGGCATATGGGGCCAGCACCCGACTCCTTTGAGCCACAGTGCCACTTGGTTCTTGGTTTTTTTTTTTTTTTTTTTTGAGACAGAGCCTCAAGCTATCTCCCTGGGTAGAGTGCCATGGCATCATAGCTCATAGCAACCTCCAACTCCTGGCTCAAGCGAGTCTCCTGCCTCCGCCTCCCAAGTAGCTGGGACCACAGGCACCCGCCACAACGCCTGGCCATTTTTTGGTTGCAGCCATCACTGTTGTTTGGCGGGCCCTGGCTGGGGATTCGAACCCGCCACCTTGGGTGTATGTGGCTGGCGCCTTAGCCGCTTGAGCCACAGGTGCCGAGCCTTGTTTTTTTTTTTTTTTTTTTATAAAAGAAAATAAAGGCCCAGCAGCTAAGGCTCCAGCCATATACACAGAGCTGGCAGGTTTGAATCCCGTCCAGGCCTTCTGAACAATAACGGCAACTACAACAAAAAAATAGCCAGGTGTTGTGGTGGGTACCTATAGTCCCAGCTACTTGGGAGGCTGAGACAAGCAGATCCCTTGAGCCCAAGAGTTTGAGGTTATTGTGAGCTGTGACACCATGGCACCTCTACCCAGGACGACAGACAGCTTGAGATTTTGCCTCAAAAAAAAAGAAAAGAAAATACAGAGACCTACTGAATCAGAATACCTGGGCTGGGGCTTTGCAGTCAGTACATTTGTCGTGCACCTGCACTGATTCTAAGCTGTGAACTCCTACCCTAACGCATAATGATGGTTCAGGACCAAGGATAGCAGCCTGTGTGCCCTGCCTCTCTGAGAGACCATTTGTGGGCCTGACTGTGCCCATGCAGGAGAGGTCTGGGCGGAAAGCGTGGCAGGGCTCCAGAAGGGGGAGAAAAAGAGGCCCTGCCCTCTAAAAGCACCTTGTCAAGACAATGCCAGATGAAGAGAAGTGAAACTGCCCTTCTTTGTCATCCCAGCATTGGCGTCTCCCTTTTTCCCGTCTGGAGCCTTTGTGCTTGGCAAAGCCAGGGGCTTGCTTTGTCCCCTTTTGTAAGGCCTTACAAAACTTTTATCTTCACTACCCCTTAAAATAGCTATAAACCCACAGCTGGTCCCTGGGAAAGAGGCACCTCTGAGAAAAAAGAATGCCGCTGCTTGTTCAACGTTCCACATTGCCCAAGACGTATAAGAGGGGAGAAAAAGCTTTGAACATTCACCAATTTGAAAAGATCAAGGATTTTACAGCAGAGGCCACTCTCAGATCTCCCAAATGTCAGTAGCCCCGAGAAATCCAACCTAGCATTTAAAAACCTGTCCTAGTGTCAACAGGAATTGTTTGTCCACATGCCCTAGGGGCCAGTAGGAAGCAGCTGGGGGGAATCCCATGATGTCCTCGAGGCCAAGCCTCTTCCTTCTGTGAACAGCACCATGGATTCCTGTGCAGGGATCATCAGCTCTTCCCCATGGGGAAGTGGATCAGGAATTAGGTATTCGTTTGGGGCCTCATAAATTTATGACAAGTACAGATCTGTTAAAATGCAGATCCTGTAATCCTAGCACTCTGGGAGGCCAAGGCAGGTGGATGACTTGAGCTCACAGGTTGGAGACCAGTCTGAGTAAGAGCAAGACCCTGTCTCTAAAACTAGCTAGGTGTTGTGGTGGGCACCTATAGTCCCAGCTACTCAGGAGGCTGAGGCAAGAAATCACTTGAGCCCACAAGTATGAGGGTGGTGTGAGCTATGACACAATCATGAGCCCTGAAACCACAGCACTCTACAAAGGGAGACAAAATGAGACTCTCCCTCAAAAAAACAAAGGCAGATCCTGAATCAGAATGTCCAGGGTGGGGCCTGAGGTTCTGCATTTCCAATAAGTTCCCAGGTGATGCTGATGCTGCCGACCTGAGTGGCCACTCTTGGCAGTTGGAAGCTTCCTCCCTGGAATTAGAATCTGAGTGTTGAGACACCTGGCAGAGCCCAGATGTTCCTGCTCTTGCTCTGGGTTCCTGCCTTTGCCTGCTGTGCACTTGTGGGATCCTACCTGTGGCCTATGTTCTCCAGCTGCCACCCCCTACCCCGGCCCTGTACTTCACTTCAATCAGCCTGTTTTGGTTTCTGAGGATACAAACCAGAAACCCTAAATGTCATGGTCTCTAAGCCTCAGTTCCCCAAGCTATAAAAGACAGACAGTAATCATTAGTGGGAATCATGATATTCAATCCTATTTATGATGTCAAAGTGACCAGACACAGGCCCTGCTCTGAGGTGCCACCAGTCCTTGTAAAGTTCTATGTGGACCAGTCAGGAACACGATGACCCTTCCTTCCTGGGCTCTGTTTAGGAACAAATAAAACGTTGGGACGCCAGAGTAAGCGAAGCTATTAAAACTTTCTGCTAAGAGATTGATTCTTCTAATTACCAGTTAATGTCTTCCCTTCTGGGACTCAGAAGACCTATTTGTTGTTATTTAGAATGCAAATTATTTGGACTTTCTCATGTGACTAGCTTAATGTGAAATTCTTCACTTACTAAAATAAATTTTCGTTAACTAACCTGTCTGGTGGAGTAATTGGCTTTAAGCAGTAATAATATCATTTCTCTTAACTGATTGCTACACTCTTAATTTAACCTGCTTTTGCTTTCTTGGGAAGTGATCATTATTATAATAAGGACTATTTATTAATTTTTTTTTTTTTTTTTTTTAGAGACAGAGTCTCACTTTGTTGCCCTTGGTAGAGTGCCATGGCATCACAGCTCATAGCAACCTCCAACTCCTGGGCTTAGGTGATTCTCTTGCCTCAGACTCCAGAGTAGCTGGGACTACAGGCACCCGCCATAACGCCTGGCTATTTTTTTGTTGCAGTTTGGCTGGGGCCAGGTTTGAACCCATCACCCTCAGTATATGGGGCCAGCGTCCTACTCACTGAGCCACAGACCCTACCCTATTTATTAATCTTATTGATACAATAAATATTAAGAACAATTTTTAATGAGTACTTAGATGTGCCAGGCAATGAGCTAAGCATTTTGTATATTCTATATCATTTCATTCTTATAATATATCCTATAATACAAGACCTGTTAATGATCCCCATTTATTAAAAGGGAAAGTGAGGCACTTGCCCAAGTTTGGTAACTTGCCCAAGATTATAAAATGGTGAGGGTAGAGCTGGTCCAAAGCCCATTCTGATAAGCATACTATAGTAGACTTGAGAAATACTTACACAACGATGTAAAGCACTATAGGAATGTGATTGTCGTGATGCTATTTGTAAGATCAAAAATCAAAAAGGAAACAACCAAGGCTGGGTGTGGTGGCTCACACCTGTGATCCCAGCACTCTGGGAGGCCAAAACAAGTGGGTCGCTTGAGCTTAGGAGTTTGAGACCAGCCTGAGCAAGAATGAAACCCCCCTCTCTCAAAATAGCCAGGTGTTGTTGTTGGGCACCTGTAATCCCAGCTACTTCGGAGGCTGAGGCAAGAGGATCACATAAGCCCAGGAGTGTAAGGCTGCTGTGAGCTAAGATACCACAGCACTCTACCAAGAGTGATGAAGGGAGACTCTGTCTCAAAAAAAAATAATAATAATAATAAAAAGGAAATAACCAAAATGAAGTGGTCAGTGGAAACTCACATGTCATGTGGAACACTAGGCAGCTCTAAAACAACGAAGACAGCTGCTCGAATAGATGTGGAAGAAGCCCAAGAGAGACTACTGGTGAAGAAAGTTCATTTACAGGTTAATATGTAAAGTAGAGGCCCATTTGCATTTTTTTTTTTTTTTTGAGACAGAGACTCACTTTATCATCCTCGGTAGAGTGCTGTGCCATCACAGCTCACAGTAACCTCCAACTCCTGGGCTTAGGTGATTCTCTTGCTGCAGCCTCCAGAGTAGTTGGGACTATAGGCGCCCACCTGGCTATTTTCTTTTTTCTTTTAGAGACAGTGTCTCACTTTATCACCCTCGGTAGTGCCCACTATTTTTCTGTGCAATTTGGCTGGAGCTGGGTTTGAACCTGCCACCCTGGGTATACGGGGTTGGTGCCCTACTCACTGAGCCATAGGACCACCCATCCCATTTGCATTTTAAAAAACCACAACAGGGTGCCCCACAGGGACAAAGGCCAGCTGGCTGCCCTTCCCTGGCCATGCACCCCTACCAGCTCACCAGAATGTGGTCACCTTGTCCTGCCTCACAGAAGAAACTCACCTACCGTAGGCCTAACCTCTGTTGCTGGCTTTGAAAACAAGGCAAGGCTGGTAGAATATCAATGGTGGCATGGGATTTCCAGAGAGGTCTTGTTTTAAAACTTTGTAAAGAATAAGCACCATGTGGACCCCTGTGAAGGAGATTGAAGTGGCCTGAGTTTGAGGGAAAGGATAAAGTGTGCCCAACGTGTAACTAAACCAAGGGAGCCAAGTGGCAGAAGGTCTTGTGTGAGTGACAGCCTTTCCCTGAGAACTCCATGGACCAGCAGTCCCTGGAAGAACTACGCACGGAAATGTCAATACTGCGTGGTAGTATTAGAGTCTAGTGTGGTAATACAGCAGCTGTGCAGTGCCTGTGTTTTTGTGGTTATCTGGTGGTACATGGATGAAGGTCTTCTGCCCCCTGCCCTGCCCCGCCCCACTGGCTTTTTGGAACCAGCCTAGCTGCTAGCCTGATTATGTTTTGTTTAATCTCATCAGTGGAGACAAAGGGAGAAAGACTGGGCGGACCCTGTGGGCTGACCTGAAGAGTGAGGGCTCCAGTCTTTACTCCTTTCACATATGGCATTTCCCAGTGCGAAGACCATGACAGCACTGACACCATCTATTCACGCTGTTAGGCCACCTCCTCTTCTTCAACCATGGTGCCAGTGCTGCCACTGTGTCCAACATGCTGTCCTTGCACGTGGCCATCTTTGCTTCTATTTGCCTGGCCTCACACCCTCCCCAGTCCCTGCATGCCTTCATCATGGTGACATGTGCCATCCAAATTTTTTACCCATGGCCCATGTTACAGAAGAAACTGAAGGCTTGTACTGCCACAGCTACGTGGGGGTCACTCTGCATTTTGCATTTTCAGCCTGGGGAGGCCTGTTGTCTTTTTGTCTTGTGGGAGCCACACTCCTCACCCAACTGCTGATGTCCATCTCATGTCTCTGCCCTTTCTACCTCATTTGACTACAGCTTTTTTTTTTAGACAGAGTCTCAAGCTGTTGCCCTGGGCAGAGTGCTGTGGCATCGTAGCTCACAGCAACCTCCATCTCTTGGGCTCAAGCGATCCTCGTCTTTCTTATCTACCTGCCACTAAGAAGAAACAGAGGAGCAGATACAGCAGCCGCTCAACGGTACTGCCTTGCCTAAGAGCAGCAAGCTTCCTGATCCCTGCTTAGACATGTCTTCTTTTTTTTCCTCTGGGGTGCCACCCTGTCTCCCTGCTTTCTTTTCTCTCTCCTTTTCTGCACCCTCTTTCAGTCTCTCCCTCACTCTCTTAAGAATATAAAATAAATTTTATACTTTTATATCCTAATCTTGGTCTAGAGAGAAATCTTTCCTGTCCCACACACACCTACTGACTTTCCAGCCTAACACATTATTGATAATAAACCAATAAACATCAGTAAGTCTTTCCCCAAGTTCTGTGAGATACTCTAGCAAATTAATGGAACTCAAGGAGGGGACTAGAAGTGGAGCTCAGTCCTGGGGGACTGAGTCTTTGATGTATCGATGTTTTGTGATTCAAAATGTCTCCAAAAGGAGTTATATATGACAAATGACTCAGCTTACAGTGAAACTGCTGACCACTCAGAGTGACAAGGATGTATATGGTGGATAGAGGTGACATGATGACACCTGCTGTGGCCAGGCACCCCTGGACCTGACAGAAAGCAAGCCAAAGGTAATGGAGATTATAGCAATGAACACTTCAGTGGGGGTGGGGGGAGGTGTCATAAAAACTGCATAGAAACTAACTATGGACCAGGTGTGGTGGCTCATGCCTGTAATTCTAGTACTCTGGGAGGCCTTGATGGGTGGATTGCTTGAGCTCAGGAGTTTGAGAGCAGTCTCAGCAAGAGTGCGATCCTGTCTGTACTAAAAATAGAAAAACTAGCCAGGTGTTGTGGCAGGCACCTGTAATCCCAGCTACTTGGGAGGCTGAGGCAGGAGGATCCCTTGAACCCAAGAGTTTGAGGTTGCTGTGAGCTATGATGCCACAGCACTCTACCCAGGATGACAGAGTGAGATTCTGTCTCAAAAGACAATCTGTTGTCATTTCTGGAGGTCTAGGGAGTAGGCTGAATGAATAATGTTCATAAGGAGACAATCACAACAAATACACATTTTATTTATTTATTTTTTTATAGAGACAGAGTCTTACTTTATCACCCTTGGTAGAGTGCTAGGGCATCACAGCTCACAGCAACCTCCAGCTCCTGGGCTTAGGAGATTCTCTTGCCTCAGCCTCCCAAGTAGCTGGGACTACAGGCACCCACCACAATGCCCAGCTATTTTTTTGTTGTTGTTGCAGTTTGTCCAGGACCCGGTTTGAACCCACCACCCTCAGTATATGAGGCCAGTGCCCTACCCACTGAGCCACAGGTGCTGCCCAGAAATACACATTTTAGAAAAATTATTTTCCAAATAACTTGGTAAGGAGCGTTGATAGGGAATTCATAGAATCTTTTTTTTTTCTTTTTGAGAAACTATGTCACCCTCAGTAGGAGTGCTGTGGTGTCACAGCTCACAGCAACCTCAAACTCTTGGGCTTAAGTGATTCTCTTACCTCAGCCTCCCAAGTAGCTAGGACTACAGGTGCCCACCACAACACCCGGCTGTTTTTTTGTTGCAGTTGTCATTGTTGTTTTAGCTGGCCAAGGCCGTGTTCCAACCTGCCAACCTCCGCCAGCGCCCTACCCACTGAACTACGGGCGCCTCTGAACCCATAGAATCTTGTCTTGAGACGTCTAATGGCATTTTCCCCTGCAACACTATTTCTTATTCCCAGTCCTACTGTTCTTCAAATGAGGGTGATATTTCTTTCTTTTTTTTTTTTTTTGAGACGGAGCCTCAAGCTATCACCCTGGGTAGAGTGCCATGGCATCACAGCTCATAGCAACCTCCAACTCCTGGGCTCAAGCGAGTCTCCTGCCTCAGCCTCCCAAGTAGCTGGGACGACAGGCGCCCGCCACGGCGCCCGCCACAACGCCCGGCCATTTTTTGGTTGCAGCCATTATTGTTGTTTGGCGGGTCTGAGCTGGGGATTCGAACCCGCCACCTTAGGTGTATGTGGCTGGCGCCTTAGCCGATTGAGCCACAGGCACCGAGCCGAGGGTGATATTTCAAGGCTAAAAATCGCTCTGCTGTTGGGACGAACTGTGTTGGGTTGCAGGGACTGCTCATTTCTTCCCCTGGAATCCTTCACTGGGACCTGGACTCCAGAGCACAACGACCAAAACAAAATAAAACATAGCATAACAAAACAAAAATCCCCCGCAGCTAAAGTGATGCATAGCCTTTCCTGGCTTGCATACAGTTAGTAGTATCTGAAGACCACTGAACCAGACCCAGTTATTAATCTTGGCAAAGGACAAAATTCTAACAAACATAGTTATAACTCTTAACTGGCTTTTATTTGTGATTCATGAATCAGGGCAGCCTCCATTCTACAAAATAAAACAGGAGCTCCCACACTAAGCAACAGAACAATGGGTTTTGTAACTTGGAAACAAGGAAACAGAACAATAGGGAAAAAAACTGGTTGGTTACTTTTTTGGTAAGGAGTTAAAACAGAGGGGACTTCCTTATTAGGCTGACTCAGGTAGATTGGAATTTCCTGTTTTCAGAGAACCGATCTGTTTTGGGGTCTATTTGCTTTCTTAAAGTTTCAGGTTCTGTGGCTTTTAGCATGAGTGACTCCTTTTGGCTCCGTTCGGTCTGCTAGGGCTTAGTGCAGGAGCTGAGTCCGAAACAATGGCAGCCCATAATTTTTGTTTAACAATCCCAAAGACTTCTCTGGGAGTCTTCTTTTAAAGATGGGATCTTGTTCTGTTGCCCAGGCTAGAGCTGGGATCCTTTTTCCTAAGCCTCCCAAGTAGAGGGACCGTAGACCCATGCCACTGTGCCCATCTGCGAGTTGTTTTTAGAAGAGATGATGGAAATATCAAAAATTAACAGAGGCTAGTTGTATGTGGGAAATGGGACTGAGGATATGCTTTTATATTAATTTAACTTTTTTCAACAAGCACATAATATTTAGAAAATTAATGGGCTGGGTAGACATTAATTCTTCACTTTGTGCTGTTCTGAATTTTTTAAATGTAATTTTTTTTTGTAAAAACGAGATGATAGGTGGCAACCGTAGCTCAGTGAGTACGGCGCCAGCCACATACACCGATGCTGGCAGGTTTGAGCCTGGTCCCGGCCAGCTAAACAACGACAACTACAACCAAAAAATAGCCGGTAGGCACCTGTAGACCCAACTACTTGGGAGGCTGAGGCAAGAGAATTCCTTAAGCCCAACAGTTTGAGGTTGCTGTGAGCTGTGATGCCATAGCATTTTACCAAGGGTGACATAGTGAGACTCTGTCTCAAAAAAAAAAAAAAAAAAAAAAAAGAGATGATACATTGTACATGTGGCTTTTGAGACCATGGCATTTGGGGGATTTTCTTAGACTATTTCAAGGTTGGCAAAGTGAAAAACTACATAGAATTTGGCCATTTCTACAATCTTCCATGTTTTTAGACAAGATTACCTTCTGCAGGAAGGGTCAGGTTTGTCAATGTCCAAAGAAAACCAACTGCTAGGAGAATAGAGTAGGATACAGAAGACTTTCCCTCTTGGCACCAGTATGCTCAGAACATAGAAAATCTATAACAAGGGCTGGTAAACATGACCATGTTAAGGAGTCTGTTCTCAAATTGACACTTTTAGTAGGATATGTAACAACTACTAAAAAGAAAAAGAAAATCACTCCTAGCTGGAACCCCCAAAAGACTCAGCTCCCTAGGTGCAGGGCCACCTACATTCATCTCTCCATCCCCAGCCACCAGGCACAAAGCCAGGCCTGGAACTAGACAAAGGATGAAGCACCACATATAAAACCTAATTACAATGAAGACTGCAGACAGACTCGGGCTCTAATCTTCATCTTTTTCTTTTGAGCCAGAGTCACTGTCACCCTGGCTAGAGTACAGTGGCATCTGTATCTCTTGATAACCTCAAAGCCCTGGGTCCATGCAATCCTCCTGCCTCAGCTTCCCGAGTAACTGGGACTACAGGTAGCCACTACCTCACCTGCCTAGTTTTTCTGTTGTTTTTAGTAGAGACAGGGCCTCCCTCTTGCTCAGGCTGGTCTTGAACCTCTGAGCTCAAATAATCCTCCTGAGTTGGCCTCCCAGAGTGCTAGGATTACAGGTGTGAGCCATGGCACCCAGCCTTGGGGTCTAATCTTTTTTTTGAGACAGAGCCTAAACCTGTCCCCCTGGATAGAGTGCTGTGGCATCACAGCTCACAGCAACCTCCAACTCCTGGGCTCAAGCAAGTCTCCTGCCTCTGCCCCCCAAGTAGCTGGGACCACAGGCACCTGCCATAACGCCCAGCTATTTTTTTTTTTTTGGTTGCAGCCATCATTATTATTTGGTGGGCCCAGGCTGGATTCGAACCCACCACCTTAGGTGTATGTGGCTGGCACCTTAGCCACTTGAGCCACAGGCGCTGAGCCAGGCTCTAATCTTGATGCCACTGTTTACTATTTAATAGTTTGTTGGCCTTGGCTGAGTTATTTCACTTCACACAACCCATAATTCCACATCCATAAAATGGAATGGATATAATTTATATTTAGTTTTCAGGGCTTTGTAAAGATTTTTGATGTATGTAGATTGCTTAGCAAAGTGCCTGGTATATGCTAAGCAATTAATAAATGGTAAAAATTGTATTTCTCCATTGAATCACAAGTTTTGAGATGGAGAATAAAGGACTTCTATATCTCCCCTGTTCCTCACCTCTTGTAACTCCAGAACCAAATAAGAATAATAAAGAATAGAAAGGAACGGCTTACCCTTGTAATTCTAGCAGTGTGGGAGCCCAAGGAGACAGGATTGCTTGGGCCCGGAGTTCGAAACCAGCCTGGGCAGTATGGTGAGGCCTCGTTTCTATAACAAGTAAAATAAATTTTTAAAAGTAAAAGGAAATAAGAATAAAAACATAAACAAGTTAGCTGTGTGGGCCTGGGGTGAGGACAGGGGTCTGCAGTGTTCCACAACACACCTGGCTTTTCTTTCCCACTGTCATTTACAATGCCATTTCCAGAGGGCTTTTTCATTTTAAGATGTATGCTTTCTCTAAAAATATAACTGTTTTTTAATCCTGTCTTAAAATAAATAAAAACAATGAGGAATAAAGCCATAAACTCCATCTTTGATGAAATTATAAACCAAAACTATTCCATAGCTGGGTGCGGTGACTCAAACCTGAAATCCCAGCAATTGGGAGGCTGAGGCAGGTGGATTGCTTGAGCTCATGGGTTCGAGACCAGTCTGAGCCAGAGACCCTGTCTTGAAAAAATAGCCAGGCATTGTGGCAGGTGCTTGAAGTCCCACTACTTGGGAGGCTGAGGCAAGAGGATCACTTGAATCCCAGAGTTGGAGGTTGTTGTGAGCTATCACAGCACAGCACTCTACCAAGGGTGATCGAGTGAGACTCTGTCTCAAAAAAAAAAAAAAATACCATACAAAGACAGAAAGTAGATAATGGGAGAGGTGATAGATTTAGAAGAATAGAATATAAAAATGCAAACTTCTGGAGAGGATAAAACTAATGAGAAAGTCTAGAAGACTCAGACACCTCACAAGGCAGGGGTGAAACAAAGAAGTTAGTGAGAGTCTTTATGGAAAGCATTTAGACCACTCCTCCAGCCATCAGATGAGACCCCTTCCCTTACCCCCATAGGATGCAAAACTGAACCTGAGAAGCTCCGGATTTAAGAACACTAAGCACCTGGAGGACATCAGTGAGGGCATTAGGGAGAGCTAGATCGAAAATAGGAGAGTAGGGCAGCGCCTGTGGCTCAGTGAGTAGGGTGTCGGCCCCAGGTATGACGGAGGTGAGTTCAAACCCTGCCCCGGGCCAAACTGCAACAACAACAAAAAAAATAGCTGGGCATTGTTGTGGGCGCCAGTAGTCCCAGCTACTTGGGAGGCTGAGGCAAGAGAATTGCTTAAGCCCAAGAGCTGGAGGTTGCTGTGAGCTATGACACCAGAGAACTCTACTGAGGGTGATAAAGTTAGACTCGGTCTCTAAAAAAAAAAAAAAAGAAAATAGGAGTAGAGGAAAGATGGCTGTCAGTAGCCCAGGGAAGCCCTAATGCCCACTCCTACCTAGTTCCAAGAACACCTGGGGCTTGCTGTGTCCACTCCTGACAGCAGACTGGAGAAATATCTTAGAGAAACATTGAGTGGCTTGAGATAAAAGACCTAGAATATTATTTTGGATTATTGGTTCCAATTCTTTTTTTTTTTTAATTAAATCATAGCTATGTACATTAATGCAGTCATGGGGTACAATGTGCTGGTTTTATATACAATTTGAAATATTTTCATCAAACTGGTTGACATAGCCGGCATTCTTAATTACTGTGTTAAGACATTTATATTGTACATTTAGTAAATTTCACATATACCCTTGTAAGATGAACCTTAGGTGTAGGTCCCACCAATTACCCTCCCTCCTCCCATCTTCCCCCCTCCCCTCCCCTTCCTCTTCCCTTTCCCCAAATTCTTGGACTATAGCTATTCTTGGTTTATAGTTTTCATATGAAAGCTATAAATTTGTTTCACAGTAGGGCTGAATACATTGGATACTTTTTCTTCCATTCTTGAGATACTTTGCTAAGAAGAATATGTTCCAGCTCCATCCATGTAAACATGGAAAAGGTAAAGTCTCCTTTAAGGCTGCATAATATACCATGGTATATGTATACCACAATTTATTGATCCATTCATAGGTCAATGGGCACTTGGGCTTCTTCCATGACTTAGCAATTATGAATTGGGCTGCAATAAACATTCTGGTGCAAATAACTTTGTTATAAAGTGATTTTTGGTCTTCTGGACATATACATAGAGAAACTGTAGGATCAAATGGCAGATCTATTTTTAGATCCCTAAGTGTTCTCCAAACATCTTTTCAAAAGGAATGTATTAGTTTGCATTCCCACCAGCAGTGTAAGTGTTCCCTTTTCTCCACATCCACGCCAACATCTCTGGTTTTGGGATTTTGTGATGTGGGCTAATCTCACTGGAGTCAGAAGATATCTCAAAGTAGTTTTGATTTGCATTTCTCTGATGATTAAGAATGATGAGCATTTTTTTTATTTGTCTGTAGGATGTGCACCTGTATTCTTCAGAGAAGTTTTTCTTCAAGTCCCTTGCCCACCCTGGGATGGGATCACTTGTTTTTTTCTTGCTAATACATTTTTCACTGTGAATTCTGGTTATTAAATCTTTGTTGGAGATATAACCTGCAAATATCTTCTCCCATTCTGGGGCTGTCTGCTTGCTTTACTGTGTTCTTGGCTGTGCAGAAGCTTTTCAGTTTGAACAGGTTCTAGTAGTGTATTTTTGGTGTTGCTACAATTGCCTGGGGGGTCCTCCTCATAAACTATTCACCCAGGCCAATTTCTTTAAGTGTTTTCCCTGCTGGTTCCAATTCTTAACTCCTTACTGTTGCCACAGCCTCATAGTAAGTGGAGAGCACTGCTTAACTTTGGGTGTGGCCTTGAAACAAGCTCACATGGTTGGTTTGGTCTCTTACTCTCCTGTTTTTCACGGTGATAACATACCATGAGTAGACCCTGGCCTAGGGAGAATTAGACACAGGTGGAGCAGACCTAGAGCCAACCTGAGGCCTGCAGCCACACCCAGCAGAGCTCAGGCTGCAGCTGGGGGGAGTGAGAAATAAATGCCTGCACTATATGCCGTTCGAAGTTGGTGGTTGTTTGAAAAAGGCTGACTTACAGAGACACTTATGGAAGTCTTCTTCAAAAGAAAAGTTGGCTCCCTATCCTTTTACCATACAGTGATGCCCACCAATTAACAAGCATCTCACATCTCCATGGAGCTTGTAGTCAGCTTTTTAGTGCATTACTCCTTTTTTTTTTTCTGTGAAGAGAAAGGATTTCACTATGTCACCCAAGCTGGAGTGTAGCAGTACGTTGGCTATTCACAGATGCAATCATAGCTCACTGCAACCTTGAACTCTTGGCCTCAAACCATCATCCCATCTGAGCTTCACAAGCAGCTGTGACTACTGATGCACACTACCATGCTTGGCTTTTTTAGTGCATTACTCTTAAATATAGAAGGACAGCCAAGGATTATCAGGCACTCAAGGGAAAGGACTTGGAGGATGTCTGGCCTTGGACAGTAGAACAAAACAGGAAGCCAAGGCTGAGGACAGGAGACTATTGCTATATGGAGGGGAAAAAAAGATGGAAAATTTGGAAAATAATAAAGAAAAAGCTCAGACATTTAAAGTGAACAGCCAAAATGGAAATTGCAATAGAGAGATGGGAAGTTAAAGTAAATAGTTCTTGGTAAAGAGTTAGATCATGGAAAGAAGAAGGTAAGAAGATCAAAAACCAATTAGGGGGCTCGGCGCCTGTGGCTCAATCGGCTAAGGCACCAGCCACGTACACCTAAGGTGGCGGGTTCGAATCCCCAGCCCGGGCTTGCCAAACAACAATAATGGCTGCAACCAAAAAAATGGCCGGGCGTTGTGGCGAGCGCCTGTGGTCCCAGCTACTTGGGAGGCGGAGGCGGGAGACTCGCTTGAGCCCAGGAGTTGGAGGTTGCTATGAGCTGTGATGCCATGGCACTCTACCCAGGGGGACAGCTTGAGGCTCCGTCTCAAAAAAAAAAACCCAATTAGGGAAATTCAACATCTGACTAAGAGGAATTGCGGAAAAAGAAAAGAGATAAAACGAAAGAGAAAAAATTGTCAGAATAATTCAGGGAAGTTTCCTAGAAACAAAAGGCATGAGACTCATGATTCAGAGGACCCACCAAATATTGAGATGGTCACAACATCTCAGAATACAGAGATAAAGAGAAGCTCCTAAAAGCATCTAGAGTGGTGGTTCTCAACCTGTGGGTCGTGACCCACAGGAACTGTATTAAAGGGTCGTGGCATTAGGAAGGTTGAGAACCACTGATCTACAGAAAGCACAGGTCATGGTCAAAGGATCAGGAGTCATGGCATTGCACTTCTCAACAACCCTATTAGAAGCAAAACCCAATGGAGTAATGCTTCAATATTCTACAGGAAAGCGATTTCTAAGCTAGACGTCATTCAGTCGATGTAAGAGCAGAATAAAGACATTTGCAAATACACAAAGCTCTCCTCGCTTTGGCAGCACATGTACTAAAATCGGAACAATACAGAGGAGTAGCGTGGTCTGGCACAAGAATGACACGCAAATTCATGAAGCATCCCATATTTTTGCTACAAGCGTGCCCATCACCTGAACAGTGTCCACTATACCCATTCCTTGCAGATTTCCAGCAGGAGGAGCCTCCAGGCCCCACCCAGACTCCTAGAACTGGTGGGGCAAAGCCTGCTGAGACATGAAACTTGGGCCATCCCCACTCCTCCACCACTGTTCACGGAAGCCTTCACCAGGGGGTGCAGCACAGCCCTGACAGATGGTGTGGGCCTGGCCAGTCAGTGGCCTCCCTCTGGGGTCCCTAATGCAGACATCTGACCTGGAGACCTCAAGAGCTGTGCTGGATGGGCTTGGTGTGCTGCTTGCCCAGAAGGTTCACCCCAGGAAGTGCAAACTACAAATGCTGATTTGCAGAATGCTGATGAGAACTTCTGAACTGACAGGTCTGGAGGTCCTGGTGCTCTTTAAAAGATATGGATAAGAGGCAAACAGCAAAGGACTGTGCAAGGACGGGAAGGCAGCAGCACAGGGGAGTGCTCTTTGACTTTCACCTAACTGTAACAAACCTGGTGAGTTCCCCACCTTCCTCATTCTGTGAGACATAAAGAGAAAAGATGGCTGGGTGCAGTGGCTCACGCTTGGAATCCTAGCACTTTGGGAGGCTGAGGTGGGTAGACTCCTCAAGCTCAGGAGTTCAAGACCAGCCTGAGCAAGAGCCAGGACCATCTCTACTAAAAATAGAAAAAAATTAGCCAGGTGTTGTGGTGGCGCCTGAAGTTCCAGCTACTTGAGAGGCTGAGGCAAGAGGCTCCCTTAAGCCCAAGAGTTTGAAGTTGCTGTGATGCCATGGCACTCTACTGAGGATGGCAAAGTAAAACTCTGTCAAGAAAGAAAGAAAAGAAAGAGAAAAGTTTTCTCTGTTTGTGTTGTAGAAAGCTGCCTAGAAATGGAGGTGGACATGCATTAGCTCCTGGGTACCACCCTCCTTGGCAAGATTTGCTCCTTACCTGGGCCAGATGAGTAACGTTGGCAAACTGGTTCTCTTCAACATCTGTGTGTCTGCCTGCACTTTCCCAAAGGAGGAGGAACGGTGTATCACTCACCCACCTCTCAGTTCCCCAAGCTGGCCAACCTCCGGAAGCTTTATATGTACTCTGCCTCCTGCCTCCAAGGCCATCTTCACCAGGTGCTTAGGTGCCTCAAGACCCTCTTAATGACTGCCCACCTGCTATCCATATCAGATTGGCAGAACCTGTCCTGCTGGTCAAGCATGAGTCTGCTAAAGGAGCTGCAGCTGAGAGGCCTCCACTGGTTTCAGTCCTGAGCTAGAGACTAATGCTAGAGTAATCTACAGCCACACTCCAGTCCCTCCTTCTAGAGGACTGTGGGACCATATACTGTCAACTTGATGTCATCAGGCCTGGCTTGAGCTGCTGCTACTGGCTCACAACCTTTTTATTTTTTTGAGACAGAGCCTCAAGCTGTCATCCTGGGTAGAGTGCTGTGGCATCACAGCTCACAGCAACCTCTAACTCCTGGGCTCAAGTGATTCTCTTGCCTCAGCCTCCCAAGTAACTGGAACTACAAGCACCCGCCACAACGCCTGACTATTTTTTGGTTGCAGCCGTCATTGTTGTTTGGCAGGCCCAGGCTGGATTCGAACCTGCCAGCTCAGGTGTATATGGCTGGTGCCTTAGCTGCTTGAGCCACAGGCGCCGAGCCAGCTCACGACCTTTAATTTCCCACCTCCATGGCTGCCCTGGAGAACCTCGTATGCAGCACCGCAAGGCTGAGCAAATTAAGCCTGGAGGTCTATCCTGCCCCTCCCTCCAGTTTTGGCTCTGCTGATGGAGATACTGAGGACTGAAGGCATCCTCTCGGGCATATACTCATATCCAGTACTGTCCCCAACCCTTACTGAGGTGACAGTGAATACGATCCTATGATCTAGAAAGCCTAGTCAATGCTGCTGTTGAACCCTGCCATGTTGACTGGCTATAGCAAAAACATTCTTCTGTGTACTTGGAAACTGAAACCTAGGACACAGGTGTATTATAAAGGGAGCATAAATGCATCCTTTCAGACACCTGCTCTACGTGAATGGGAAAAGGGAGGGTATTACAGCACGGAGTAGAGCTGGAGGGGAAATACTGACGGGGAGGCAATGGGACGTCAGGGACATGCCTCCTATATTGTCAGAATCAGGAAACTGAATGCTTAAAGTCTGATACATGTTTGAGAAGTGAGTGAGTCAACTCTGTATGGATAGTTGTAAAGAAATTGAATTGTCAGAAATAAACAGGAAGATGGGACAAGGTGGCTGACACCTATAATCCTAGCATTCTGGGAGGCTGAGGCAGGAGGATCACTTGAGCTCAGGGGCTCAAGACCAGCCTGAGCAAAAGTGAGACACCATTTCTACTAAAAAATAAAACTAGTCTGGCATTGTGATGGGTGCCTCTAGTCCTCACTACTTAGGAGACTGAGGCACGAGGATTGCTTGAGCCCAGGAATTTGAAGTTGGTGTGAGCTAGGACACTGTGACACTCTACTGAGGGTGACAAAGTGAGACTCTGTCTCAAAAAAAAAAAAAAAAAAGGAGGCGGTGCCTGTGGCTCAAAGGAGTAGGGCGCCAGCCCCATATGCTGGAGGTGGTGGGTTCAAACCTAGCCCTGGCCAAAAACTGCAAAAAAAAAAAAAAGAAGAAGAAGTTATCACATCAAGGACAAACAGGAATCTAGTACTAAGGCTGCAGAGAGCCTAAATGCAGCTTTTGTGTGACGGAGAAAACAACTCCCTTTCTGGAACAGTGAAGTGAACAAACTCCTGTAGGCAGCTGTGGCTGCCAGAGTGCACAGCTCGGCAAGCTGAGGATGGCCTAGGTTTTGACCTTATTACCTGCCAAGTAGGCCAGAAACTGAGGGAGCCCTACCTACATGGAAAGAAGTGAGGTCCCAAGATTTCACTTGCAACAAGCCTAGATACCAAGTCTCCCAGTTTGTAGCAGAAAACTAAAAGCTCCTGGAGAAAAGCACCTGGTGGGGCCGGGGGCGGGGGTGGTGGTAAAAATAAAACGACTGTATTTTAAAGAATAGAGATTAGTACTGATGGGCAGCTGAGAGACAGGGGAGCATTTGGGGAAAATTGTCAAAAAGTACAAATGGGGGTAGGCAAATGACTTTTTAAAAAAAAGAGGAAGTTATAAACTCTAGGAAAAATAAGGGATAATAAGAACAAAAAGGTGTTTTAACAGTAAACAAATTTATGTAGTCCCAGTAATGGGATAATGTCATAATAATGTGATGTTGGGAGGGTTGAGGAAGGTGTAGGTCTCTTGAAAGAGCTAATTCCAGCTCAGTGTCTGTAGCTCAAGGGCTAAGGCTCCAGCCACATTCACCAGTGCTGGAGGATTCGAATCCAGCCTGGGCCCGCTAAACAACAATGACAACTACAACCAAAAAATAGCCGGGCATTGTGGTGGGAAAAAAATACAAGAGGAGAAATGGTTGTATACATACATATTGGCTTGGTGCCTATGGCTCAAGTGGCTAAGGTGCCAGCCACATACACCTAAGGTGGCGGGTTCGAATCCAGCCGGGGCCCGTCAAACAACGATGGCTGCAACCAAAAAATAGCCAGGTGTGTGGCGAGTGCCTGTGGTCCCAGCACCTTGGGAGGTGGAGGCAGGAGACTCGCTTGAGCCCAGGAGTTGGAGGTTGCTGTGAGCGATGCCACGGCACTCTACCCAGGGGGACAGCTTGAGGCTCTGTCTCAAAAAAAAAAAAAAAAAATTAAATTTCAGTTTAACATAGGGGTACAGTTTAATATGATTAGGTGACATGGTTTGCTTTTGTAAGGTTGAAATCCTGGTGATTGTTGCGTTCTTCACCCAGGAAGTATTCAATATATCTGTAAGAATATTGTATATGTGCAATGTACCTGTTGGGAATATAAGCATATTATTTAGAGACAAGGCTGGGTGTGGTGGCTCATACCTGTCTGTAATCCCAGCACTTTGGGAGGCTGAGGTGTGCAGATCTCCTGAGCTTATGAGTTCAAGACCAACCTAAGCTAGAGTGAAACCCCATCTCTAAAAATAGCTGGGTGTTGTGGTGGGTGCCTATAGTCCCAGTACTTGGAAGGCTTAGGCAAGAGAATCACTTGAGGCCAAGAGTTACAGGTTGCTGTGAGCTGTGACGCCACGGCACTCTACCAAAGGTGACAAAGTGAGACTCTGTCTTAAAAAAAAAAATACAGAGACAGATACCTGGGGAAGTGGCTAGGACTGCTGAGAGTCTACTTTAGGAGAATACTGTTTAGAGACTTGACTTTTACAAATATAAATATAACTAAGTATTACTTTGGTAAAAATAAAAATTAATTTTTAAGTTGATTTCTATGTCTGGATATGAAGATAACTATTTGATAAGTGGTACCTGGCCTTGCTATTTTTTTTTTTTTTAATCCAAGTGAGGACCTACAGTTTCAGGTCAAACTCAGTGTGGGAAGCTGGCTCTTGGTTCCAGTGCCACATGCCTTTCCACCACTTTTTGGCAACTCAGTACTTCCTGGGATTGCAGAGGACTCCTGTGGGCAACTGGGTATCTAAATATTCCCACATTCCCATTAGCAACTCTACACCTAGAGAACCAGCAGAAAAGGCCCACGGGCCAGGGTGTAGTCCTACTTCTCTCATTAATTAGTGGTTGGCCCTTGGGGAAGCCCATTAAGTCCACTTTCACTCATACCCTCGTCCAACTATTCAATTAAAAATCATCCCAGAGATGAAAATTAAAACCACACCTTAACCCCCCCAAAACCCAGATGCTTTCAAAGATGCAGAGAGAAGGAAGCACTTACACACTTTTTGTGGGAATAGTATAGGTTAGTACAACCACCATGGAAAACAGTGAGACCCCCATCTCTAAAAATAGCTAGGTGTTATGGTGGGTGATTGGGATTCCTCAAAGAATTAAAAGTAGACCAGTAGTGGGATTTGATCCAGCAATCCGTCCACTGGGTATCTACCCAAAGGGAAAAAAGGCATTATATCAAAAGGACACCTACACTTGAGTGTTTATTGCAGCACAAGTCACAATAGCAAAGATGTAGAATCAACCTAAGTGCCCATAAATTCATGAGTGGATTAGTAAAATATGGTATGTGTATGCTGTGGAGTACTACTCAGCCATTAAAAAGGATGAATTAATGCCTTTTGCAGCAATTTGGAAGGAACTAGAGAATATTATCCTAAGCTAAGTATTTCAAGAATGAAAAAACATTTACTCTAATAAATTTGAACTAACCAATGGACACACAAGTACACAAACAGAAGTAAAAGTCATTGGAAACCAAGCAGAGGGCCAGGGGAGGAAAAGAAGGGCAAAAACCCACTTAATGAGGACAATGTGCCCATTCAGGTGATGGGCACATTTATAGCCTTGATTCAAGCCATGTATCAAAAACATCTGGGCTCGGCGCCTGTGGCTCAATCGGCTAAGGCGCCAGCCACATATACCTAAGGTGGCGGGTTCGGGTCCCCAGCCCAGGCCCGCCAAACAACAATGATGACTGCAACCAAAAAATGGCCAGGTGTTGTGGCGGGCGCCTGTGGTCCCAGCTACTTGGGAGGCGGAGGCAGGAGACTCGCTTGAGCCCAGGAGTTGGAGGTTGCTATGAGCTGTGATGC
>CAUYQV010026344.1:0-25460 GCA_963574575.1 Galagoides demidoff | reverse complement strand
GAAATAAAATATATCTACATACATAAACTATGTCATAATGACATACAATATTCAGAGATATGTTATATACCCCTGAACTTTTCCTCCCAGTTTTATCTAGATCCAAGGGAATACCAAAACACAAGAATAAAAACCCACCTTGGGGCGGCACCTGTGGCTCAAAGGAGTAGGGCACCATCCCCATATACCAGAGGTGATGGGTTCAAACCCAGCCCTGGCCAAAACTGCAAAAAAGAAAAAAAAAAAAAAAAAGAAAAAAAAATTAAAAAAAAAAGAGTGACAAGTGAGACTGTCTCAAAAAAAAAAAAAAACGATTTTTTTTTAAAGAAATATCAGCTTCCTTTCTTTTTTTTTTTTTATTAAACTTTTATTTATTTTTTTGTAGGTTTTTGTCTGGGGCTCGGCTTGAACCCGCCACCTCTGGCATATGGGGCCCTGGTACCTTACTCCTTTGAGCCACAGGCGCTGCCCTGATTTTTTTTTTTTAGAGATAAGGTCTTGCTATATTGCCCAGGCTGATACTGAACTAGCCTCAAGAGATTCTGCCACCTGGACTTGGGATTACAGGCATAAGCCACTGTGCCTGGCTCCGTTTTATAATATTCTTCTCACTTCCAGATGAGGAAATCGAGTTATAGAAATGGTTAAATAACAAGCATAAAGTCACAGTTTAGAGCATTGTCTTCCATTTCTCCAAATTCCTGATAAATTTATTTTTCTTACTAAGGGCCTCAATAGCTCTTATTGGAACCTGATTAGAGCTGTCATATTTTTTTAAGGAAAAAAACAGATGATTATGTACTTTATCTTCATTCACTTCTCAAGCACTTAGGGATGGACTCAGCATAGTGGCCCTGGTGGTTTAGAACACAGACTCTGACACAGGCTCAAATTCTAGCTTTACCCTTTATAAAGAAACTTAGCTGGCTCAGCGCCTGTGGCTCAATGGGCTAAGGCGCCAGCCACATACACCTAAGGTGGTGGGTTCAAATCCCTAGCCCGGGCCCGCCAAACAACAATGATGGCTGCAACCAAAGAATGGCCGGGTGTTGTGGCGGGCGCCTGTGGTCCCAGGTACTTGGGAGGCTGAGGCAGGAGACTTGCTTGAGCCCAGGAGTTGGAGGTTGCTATGAGCTGTGATGCCATGGCACTCTACCCAGGGGGATAGCTTGAGGCTCTGTCTCAAAAAAAAAAAAAAAAAGAAACTTAGCTACGCCTGGGTTTCCTCAGCTGTAAAGTGGGGTATTAGTATGTAGCCCACAGAGCTGTTTTTGTTTTATTTTGTTTTGTTTTTTGTTTTTTGTTTTTGAGACAGTCTCATTATGTTGCCCTTGGTAGAGTCCCATGCCATCACAGCTCACAGCAACCTCAAACTCTTAGGCTTAAGCAATTATCTTACCTCAGCCTCCCAAGTAGCTGGGACTATAGGTACCCTCCACAACACCTGGCTATTTTATTACTGTTGTCATTGTTGTTTAGCAGGCCTGGGCTGGGTTTGAACCCACCAGCCCCGATGGTGCTGTAACCACTGAGCTACGGGTGCCAAGCCCCCACAGAGCTGTTTTGAGGATTAGAGAAGAGAATACATGTAATGCATTATCAAGGCCTCTGACAGCTCCTATGGCACTTTGTCAAATTAGAGAAAGATGTCCCCTCCTCTAGGCAGACATAGTCTTGTGCCAGGGTACAGGACAAACAGCATGGGCTGAGTTTCAGCCTCAACTTGCCCCTTTGGCTAGCCTCTTTGATGCAGTCAACAAGTTGCACAACCATACAACAAACCCTAAGGACCTACATGCCTGGTACATAACAACCACTATTCTTACAATTTTGAGTGTGTTTATGTACTAGTATTTTGGGAGTTTCAGCAAGTCACTTAGCTTCTTTGAGCTGCTTCCTTAGCTATAAAAATACGGGTGATACTAGTGCCTAGTGCATAGGGTGATTGTAAGGATGAAAATAATTAATATATGTTATTACTTCCTGGATCACAGTAAATGCTCAATTAAATGTAGCCTTTTCTTTTTTTGAGATAGTCTTACTTTGTCACCCTCCGTAGGGTGCTATGACTTCATAGCTCACAGCAACCTCAAACTCTTAGGCTCAAGCGAATCTCTTTGCCTCAGCCTTCCAAGTAGTTGGTACTCCAGGTGCCCACCACAATGCCTGGCTATTGGGTCTCGCTTTTGCTCAGGCTGGTGTAAAACCTGTGAGCTCAGGCAAGCCACCTGCCTCAGCCTCCCAGAATGCTAGGATTATAGGTGTGAGCCACTGCGCCTGGCCCTAAATGTAGCTCTTGTGATTGTTCTGTCCAGAAAAGGACATTTTGCATGCTATAAACTTAACACACTCATTTATTCCTATTATTTGGAGAGACAGGACCCAGCAGAAGTGGCCTCTACACAGCTTCTGACATGTTCAGATAGTGACCATTGTCTCTCTCTCTTTAGGGAGACCTAAACTCTAAACAAGTGATAAATAATAGTCACGGTTAATAATCTTAATAATTGAGAGCCCACCACGTGTCTGACACGATTAGTATCCATTTATTACCTGATACCATTCATAGGCATTATGATCTCATTTTACAGGTGAGTGGTTTGGTCATGGTCACACAGCTAATAATGGCAGAGCTGGGAATTGGACAGTGTCTCCAGACTTGCCCCCAGCTTCTTTTTCAGGTTCCCCCCACAACCTCCTTGGATGATGCAAAGACACCTCTCAAATTCTGTTGCCTTTTGGTTTTGTAGTTCTGCTGATGAAACAGCCGGCCAGGATGACAGTGAACAAAGTGAAGAAGGACAAAGAGGAAGCATTAAACTGTCTGAACTGAAGAAAAAAATAAAAACTAAAATGAAGAAAAACACTGAACTCTGAATGGGGTCATAGGGATTAGTGGATGAATTCTTTTGCAAATGAATAATCAGTCATTAATAACAACTGGCCAAGGGGGATGGCCAACTGGCCAGTTGGAGTACAATGCTAAGAATCTGTATTGACAAACCTCTTGTAGAAACACCTCGAACCTGAGGTGGCCTATTTTTGACAGTGAACTAGCAGGCCTTTCCTTTGAGCTCCTTCCCTCCCATCTGAATCTCTCAGCCTTTTCTGAATTAAAAAATATCTTATGCCTGTAATCCTAGCACTCTGGGAGGCTGATTTGAGACCACCCTGAGCAGAACCAGACTCTATCTCGTAGGAAAAAAAAAAATTGTTGGGGACATTGTGGCAGGCACCTGTAGTCCTAGCTACTTGGGAGGCTGAGGCAAAAGGATTACTTGAGCCCAAGAGCTTACTATGAGCTATGATGCGATGGCACTCTACAAGGGCAACAGAGTGAGACTATGTCTCAAAAAAAAAAAAAAAATATATATATATATATATATATATATGCCATTTCAACACAAATCCTGTCCCACCCCCACCTCAGAGATGCAGGAGCAGACTGCTGTGGGGGCCTTTGAGGACTCCAGGCCAAGTCCCTATAGGATAGGAATAGATCCTCTTGAGCTCAGGCTTTCTAAGCAAAGATGACAGCAGTGCCTCTGACTCCATGTCCCCTTTCTGAGCCTCAGAACCTGCCTAGGCCCTAGCAACATGCTCCATCTGTAGCCCGAGCTTCAGAAGATTTTTGCAGAGTCCAGGGAGCTTTGTCATGCTTCTTTCATGATGATACTAGCTTTCTTTTGATGCTAATAGGAACTTTAGGCAAAGCTGGACCTTCTGGAAAAGACTTAGGGCAGCAATTGGGACAACTACAGCCCAAGTTAGTAGTATGCTTGGGGCATCATCCACTCTGGACTTGGTTACTATCTTCCTCCTTCTACCCATCAAGTGCCTTCTGAGGAGGAAACCTATAAATAAACTAGGTGCAGAAGTCTGCCACCATCTTTAGCTTTTTAATAGTTAGATTTGGAGTGAGTCCCTTGGAAAGGTTGAAAATCCTCTCACAAATGATACAACACAGAGAGCTCAGAGATGGGAGGATGAAGACAAGAAGCCAGGTCTTCTGCTTCCTGCCACTGTGGTCAGTTCTGTGAGAGATCCAGCGCTATTCACCTGCTCAGTCCCCACCTTCCAGGAGGTCACAGCCTAACAGTGAAAGAAACCGTAGGCACAGACTTCCACACCAGATGGCATGTGATAAATGGCACATTTGAGGTATGAACATTATCCACGTTAGTGCAGGGAAATGTTGCTTAGAAACCCAGGTGCTTGTTAAACTCTAATATGGAGAGGAATCCCCTGGAGTTTGTGCCAAAATGCAGATTCTGATTCAGTGGGTCTGGGGCAGGGTCTGAGAAAAAGCACTCAGGTGAGGCCAATGCTCTTGGTCCAAGGACCACACTGTGAATACTAAGGACTTAGATATCCAGATTTTTCTTTGTTTTATTTCTTTATTTTTTAAGACAGAGTTTCACTCTGTCACCCTGGGTAGAGTGCTGTGGTGTCATAGCTTGCAGCAACCTCAAACCACTGGGCTCAAGTGATCCTCTTGCTTCAGCCTCCCAAGGAGCTGGGACTATAGGCATGTGTCACTATACCTGGCTAGTTTTCTATTTTTAGTAGAAACATGGGTCTCACTCTTGCTCAGGCTGGTCTCCAACTCCTGAGCTCAAGCAGTTCACCCACCTCAGCTTCCTAGAGTGCTAGGAGATTTTTCCCTGTAATATCTAATCCTCTGGCTCAGCACCTGTGGCTCAAGTGGCTAAGGCACCAGCCACATACACCTAAGGTGGTGGATTCAAATCCAGCCTGGGCCCGCCAAACAACCATGACGGCTGCAACCAAAAAATAGCGGGGTGTTGTGGCGGGTGCCTGTGGTCCCAGCTACTTGGGAGGCTGAGGCAGGCGACCCGCTTGAGCCCAGGAGTTGGAGGTTGCTGTGAGCTGTGATGCCACAGCACTGTACCCAGGGGGATAGCTTGAGGCTCTGTCTCAAAAAAAAAAAAATCCTCTATCCAAATATCTAGAAACTAAAAGCAGGAGAAACTAGCAACTGCTGTCAATTAATGAGGTCAGTAAAGGTTACTTTGGAGTGAGCTTCTTAAAAGGATGGCACCCTGGGACAATTTTCAGCAGTCACGGTCTGAATATCTCTTGTGTTCCCTGTGTCATAGAGATTTAGAGCATAGGAAAAAACCAAAACCGGATCCACACCCTCAAAAACCTTACTGTTTACAAAGGAGATGAGTCAGATTAAACGGCAAAAGAACAAGTCAGCTCAAGTCCACACATCTATACGGTACACATCTATATTCACAAAAGGACACGGAAGAGCCCGAATAGGCTACAGACTACGTCCATCCGGGGGTGGCAATACCCTACCCACGAGCCTTCCTGTATCCATTCTGGATACACGCCAATTCATGCTGCCCACAGTGACAGGTCGGCATAGGCTTTCTGAAATTGCAAATCTGATCATGTTAAGAGTCCCGCATTCTACCACCCTCCATTTTTCCCCATTACTCTTGGCAGGGCCTCTGTCTCACCCCTGCACTCTGTGCTCAGCCACACTGGTCTTCTCTGAGTCCTTCACAGCATGCTGTGCTCCTTGTCACAGTCTCCCCTCTGTGCTATTGGCTAGAACACATGGTTTAACCCCATCTCCCTCTTCACATCAAAGATAAAGAAGGTATGAGTTACAAGTGAGTTAGCTTTACCTTCTGCCACCCAGGAAGGCTTTCTGGGGGAGGGGACATAATTACCTTACTGGAGGAAACAGACATATTATGTGAGGTGAAATAGACAGTAGTGTGCTCAGGATGCAGGAGAAAAGGTCTCCCTGAAATGTTAGGGCCAAAATATCTTTTTTTTTTTTTTTTTTGGCCGGGGCTGGGTTTGAACCTGCCACCTCTGGCATATGGGGCCGGCCCCCTGCTCTTTTGAGCCACAGGCGCCGCCCCAGGGCCAAAATATCTTGAAAATTTCAAGTCCATTCAAAATCCTATGGCAAATTTAGATGATATTTTCATAAGGTTTCAGGAACCTAAAATGCTATACAGTGTTAAGTCTTTCTTCCTAATCTTATCCAGACTGCCAAATCTGTGTCATTAGCCACAATTTTTCTTTAGTTTAAGACTTACATTACCAAGTGCCTATTCGGGTATTTCCTCCCAAGCACCCCACTGGGCCTCTCAATACAAATCAGTCTGAACTTCCTTCTTCTTCTTCTTTTTTTTTTCCCCCTGAGACAGTTTCAATCCGTGCACTGGATCAAGTGCTGTGGTGTCACAACTCACAGCAACTTCAAACTCTTGGGCTCAAGGGATCCTCTGGCCTCACCCTCCCAAATAGCTGGGACTGCAGGCTCCCCCCATAATACTCAGCTAATTTTTCTATTTTTAGTAGAGACAGGGTCTTGCAGGCTAGTCTCAAACTCCTGAGCTCAAGTAATCTACCTGCCTCGATCTCCCAGAGTGCTAGGATTGATTACAGGCGTGAGCTACTGTGCCTGACCAGTCTGAACTCACTTTAAGGCACCTCTTCTGTCTTTTTTCTATTTCTGTCACCTAGTTCATTTCTTAGAACCATCTGGGACCCTGTTCTCTTGCCCTGTTTGTCAGTTACTGGTTCTACATCTCTCCCTTGGCTAAGCCGTCTTTCTGTTGCCATCACCACTGACATGGCCTTTCAGGCCGGGCACAGGGGCTCACACCTGTAACCGTAGCACTCTGGGAGGCTGAGGTGAGTGGATTGATTGAGCTCAGAAGTTTGAGACCAGCCTGAGCAAGAGTGAGACCCTGTCTCTAAAAAACTAGCTGGGTGTGGTGGGTGGGCACCGGTAGCCCCAGCTACTGGGGAGGATTGCTTGAGCTCAAGAGATTGAGGCTGCTGTGAAATATGATGCCACAGGACTTTACTGAGGGCAGCAAAGTGAGATTGTCTCAAAAAACAAATAAACAAACAAATGGCCTTTCAGGTTTTCTTTTTTTCTAGGACTGCACAGAGGCCTTCTCCTGGTCTCCCAAGTCAAAGCACTCTCTCCCCGTTTTCCCTGCATCTACCCTGCTGGCTTTGAGCAGCATTCCCCTAATCATCTTCAGCAGGTTCCACCAGTTATCAAATAAAATTCAATTCCCTTGGTTTGACTTTGAAAGCTCTATCTCACTTTTTTTTTCCTTGGGGGCTTTTATTTCTTTGCCCCACTGGACTCTCAAGCTCTGCCTGGCTGGGCTTTGGTGGTTCATCTTGTGCTCCAGCCTAAGGAAGAGATTTGCACTGTGTTTGAGTACCTGATGGACCTTCCAACTTTTTTTTTTTTTTGAAATGTTAGTCTTTTTTTTTTTTTTTTTAAGAGACAGAGTCTCACTTTATTGCCTCTGGTAGAATGCTGTGGCATCATAGCTCATAGCAACCTCCAACTCCTGGGCTTAGGTGATTCTCCTGCCTCAGTCTCCCGAGTAGTTGGGACCACAGGTGCCCACTATAATGCCCAGCTATTTTTTTGTTGCAGTTTGGCCGGGGCCGGGTTTGAACCCACCACCTTCGGTATATGGGACCAGCGCCCTACTCACTGAGCTACAGGCACTGCCCTGAAATGTTAAATGTTCTTTATTTGACATTACACATAAACTACACTAAAATGCCTTTCAATAAATAAAAGGCAGCGTTTTAGTACACCCAGGGAAATTAGATTGGCATAATAAAGATCAAAAATACAAAGTAAACATTGCTACCTTCCCTCCAGCCCTCACCTTTAACAGACTAATGAACACCAATTAAAACACCAGTGAGTCTTGTTTGTCTTTTGAGACAGCGAGGGGATTTCCCCAGTATTTAAATATATTCACCTAATCAGTTATATAAATCTTAATATACAACCAATCTTCAATAGGTTTTGAGGTGGCAATTGGCAGAATAGGCAGGATGCCTATTCTGATTCCTTCTCCCTAGCCTAGTCCAAATCTTTTTTTTTTTTGGAGCAGAGCCTCAAGCTTTCCCCCTGGGTAGAGTGCCATGGCATCCCAGCTCATAGCAACCTCCAACTCCTGGGCTCAAGTGAGTCTCCTGCCTCTGTCTCCCAAGTAGATGGGACCACAGGAGCCCGCCACAACACCCGGCCATTTTTTGGTTGCAGCCGTCATTGTTGTTTGGTGGGCCCGGGCTGGGGATTCGAACCCGCCACCTTAGGTGTACGTGGCTGGCGCCTTAGCTGATTGAGCCACAGGCGCCGAGCCGCCTAGTCCAAATCTTAACCATTCTTTAAGACATCACTTCAGATGCTCATCTTCTGTGAAGTCTCTGATCCCCTGGCAACTTGAGATAGTTCCTCAAAACTCCTGCGGCCCACACACATTGCACTCTACCATGAGAACGATTCCTTTAATATTTCTTTGTATGACTATGATAATGATATCTATTAATCACTGAGCATTTACTACCGTGTTGCCCCGAAATTAAGACACTGTCTTATATTTATTTTTTCTCAAGAAGACACCCTAGAGCTTATTTTCAGGGGATGTCTTATTTTTATTAAGTATAATACAACAATGTACATTTATTCAAATACGGTTAAGTCATCTTCTTCTGGAACCTGACAGGGGGAGCCGACCTTGTTGGTGGGGCTGGCACTAGTGATGTGTGAACAAACGCCTTTCCCCTAGCCGTTCGCACGTGCCCGATAGGATGCCTGCCACCAACCACTGTTAGCACCCGCGCACCCCCGCAAGTATGAAGGGCTCAGGAGAAAGGACCTGTGGCAGATAAAAGACTGGTATTCCAGTCTTCCTTACTGCTCCATGTCGAAATGCATGGTGTGGCTATGCAGCATATAGCCACACCCATCACTAGGTCTTATTATTGGGGTAGGGCTTATATTTAACAAATGCATAGAAATCCTGCTAGGGCTTATTTTTTGGGTAGGTCTAATTTTTGGGGAAACACGGTAGCTGGGCATCTTGGGCACATTATATAACTTCTCCATGCTTCCATTTTTCTCTGTAAAACAGTGGTAACAGGCTTGGTGCCTGTGGCTCAAGTGGCTAAGGTGCCAGCCATATACACCTAAGGTGGCGGGTTTGAATCCAGCCCGGGCCCACCAAATAACAATGATGGCTGCAACCAAAAAATAGCCAGGCATTGTGGCGGGCGCCTGTGCTCCCAGCTACTTGGGAGGTGGAGGCAGGAAACTCTCTTGAGCCCAGGAGTTGGAGGTTGCTGTGAGCTGTGATGCCACTGTACTTTACCCAGGGGGACAGCTTGAGGCTCAAAAAAAAAACAAAACAAAACAGTGGTAACTATGGCTCATGCCTCACAGGGTGGTTGTGTGTGAGAATTCATTGAGTTAATACTAGTAAAGCACTCAGAATCATGTCTGACACACAGTGACTGATTAGTAAATATTAGCTATTGTTATTATTGAGTGTAGGGGAGCACTTTATATTGATTGTCTCAACAAACCCTCTGACTCTATGAACTAGGTTACTATTATTATAGTTTTAAAAAAAATTATAGTAAAATGCATATAACATTAACTATTGTAAGTGCACAGTTCTGTAGGGTTAAGTACATTTGAGTTGCTGTGTGGCCCACCCCTAGAACTGTTCATTCTGCAAACTGAACCTTTATATTCATTAAACAACTCCTCCTTTCTCCCTCCCTCCAGGCCCTAGCAACCACTCTACATTCTGTCTCTATGGATTTGTATTACTATGGTTTTTACTAGAAAAACAAAGTTCTAAGAGTGATTCACTTCCAGAAGACAGAACCTGGATTTGAACCCAAGCCCTTAGTCATGTTCTGAGCCACTCTGAAACACAGTTTGATCTCACACTGCATCTGTGATGTGTTTTACCTTCTCCCATAATAATCACGGCCACCATGTCCCAAGACCTTCCTCTGTGCCATTCTTACATGATGGTTGAGAATGGCAGCCCTACAATCATTATGAGTAGTGGAGTTCTATTTCCCAGCTCAGATTCTGATCTAGAAGAGGGTTCAGTGAATATGGGTCTATTTGATACCTTTAAGTAGGAGAATCAATACTATTAATAAATAAGTGTTATACATTTTTTATGCAATTGTCTACATTTTTTGAAAAATATCAATTCTTTGCGGAGAAAACTGACATGCAAGAGGTCATACCTAGCTTCCCAGTCCTCTCCGCTCCCCATTCCTGCAGAGTCAATCTGCTTTTCTCACCCCAGGCTGCCCCCATCTGCACCTCCACCAGCTTTGCAGATCAACAGCCAAAGGCAGAGAGAGACAAATGGGCAGGAGGCAAGGGGACATAAGAGAGCGTCCCTGCTCTGCTTCCTCCCCCTGCCGCTACCCGCCCCCCCCACTTCACTCTAGCCACAACCAATCTCAGCCATTCTGGAACTCACTCTGTCCTTTCACACCTCCCTGCCTTCACACATGCTGTTCTTAGAAGACTGGAATGCTTTCCCTCCTACCTTCTCTACCTCCAAAATTCCTGCAGTCTTAGCAAGCCAGCTCAGACGGTACTTCTTCTGTGAAGCCTCCCCCTTTCTTCCCCAGCTAGGAGCCTGGCCCCATCCTGGGTGCAGACTAGTTCACCCCTTAGTATAGTATTTGAACTGCAACACCTGTAAGTTAATGTGTCCCCCATATCCCCAGTTCCGTGTGCAGTGAAGAGCCTTTATAACCTCTCCTAGCAGGGGTCAAGAGAAGCCCACGTCACTTTGATTTTTTTTTTTTCTGAGACATGGTCTTGCTTTGTTGCCCAGGCTAAAGGGCAGCAGCAGCATCATAGCTCACTGCAACTTCAAACTCCTGGGCTCAAGCCATCCTCCTGCCTCAGCCTCCCAAATAGCTATGACTACAGGCATGTGCCACCTTTCCCAACAGATTTTTCTATTTTTTGTAGAGACAGGGTCTTGCTACATTGCTTTGGCTGGTTTTGAACCCCCGACCTCAAGTTATCCTCCCACTTCAGCCTCCCAAAGTGTCAGGACTACATGCATGAACCACCACACCTAGCCCACTTTGCTATTTTAAGGTTCCCTGTCCCTTAACCACTGAGCTACGGGTGCATTTTTTTTTTTTTTTGAGACAGAGTCTCATTTTGTTGCTCTCAGTAGAATGCTGTAGTGTCACAGCTCATAGCAACCTCAAACTCTTGGGCTTAAGCAATTCTCTTGCTTTAGCCTCCCAAGTAGCTGGGAATACAGGCGCCTGCCACAATGCCCAGCTATCTTTCTGTTGCAGTTGTCACCATTGTTTAGCAGGCCCCAGACAGTTTGAACCCACCAGCCCTGTTGTATGTGGCTGGCACCCTAACCATTGAGCTATGGGTGCTGAGCCATTTTCCTGTCTATTTGAAAATGAAGAGATGACAAAACTGTATTACAAACATGGAAGCATATGAGGTCTAACCGTGAAGCTTGCAAACTCATCCTAGAAAAAGCGCTACATATCTCATTGCTGAATATCACTACAGTCACCTTTGACGTTCTCCCCTTGGCCATCTGATGACCATAGTGATATTTGGCAATAAGGTATGTAGCACTTTTCCTAGGATGAGTTCGAGAACTTAATAGTTAGGCCTTGTACAACAACAGCTCTCATGGCCATTTCAGAAAAAGAGTTCCAAAATTGCTTTGAAGGATGGACTAGGCCCTGGTGTTGGTGCATAGCTTTCCAAAGGGAGACTGTAATGATATTCAGTTATGAGGTATGTAGCACTTTTTCTAGGGCAAGTTCACAAACTTAACTGTCCAACCTTGTATTTTTAAAAAATTTAACAAATTAATATTTCTTTTTTTTGAGACAGAGTTTCACTTATTAACCCTCAGTAGAGTGCTGTAGCATCACAGCTCACAGCAACCTCCAACTCCTGCACTTAGGTGATTCTCTTGCCTCAGCCTCCTGAGCAGGTGGGACTACAGGTGCACGCTACAATGCCTGGCTATTTTTTTTTTTGTTGTAGTTTGGCCAGGGCTGGGTTTGAACCCACCACCCTCGGTATATGGGGCTGGTGCCCTACTCACTGAGCCACAGGCGCCGCCTCAAATTAATATTTCAGATGTTAAAAAAAAATCTATGACATAATTGCGCTAGCCACAAGACAATGATAGGATTTATTAAAATAGAATAATTTACAGTGCTCTACAGACACAGTGGTTTGGTAATTTAGCACAAGTTCAAGGATATACAAGGAAGGTCTTTGATGAGATTGCTCAGTGGATCTGATCTGGATAAACCCATTTAGAGATAATGTCAAAAGCCTAAATTGGAGAGCTTGGCCAAATGGTTCTCCTGGCCCCTTTCCCCAGTGATAGGCTGTAATGCTGCCTTTCCACACAGCAGGTGCTCATTGGTTGCTGAGTGATGGAAACAAATACAGCTTTCCAACTTGGTTATTGAAAACCCACATACAGTAAGTATTCCCGGGAAACACTGAAGTCCTGAACAATGGAGCAGGAAGCCTCCTCCTCCCCCAGTGACCCCAACCCTCAGAGTCCAGCTGAACTCTGCAACAGGAAGTCCCTCAGTCACTGTCTTTCCTCTCCCTTTTCCCCACTCCTCCCCTAGGGGCTCCATCCATTGAAATGTAGTCAAGCTTTCCATCCAATCTCAATCTCTCTGCTCCTCCACCCTCTGGAGGGTCCCAGGTGAAGAAAGAAAAAAGCACTTACTCACAGAAGGAGGCGAGCAGCCAAGCCGAGCTCAGAGAGTCTCCTGTCCACCCCTCCCCGCAGGCCTAAGGAATAAAAGAAAGAGCAAGAGGACAAAGAACAACTTAAAGCACTGGAGCAATGAAGTAGGGGGAAGGCCTAAGAAAGTTTACAAAGCAATCTGTCAGAGAAGGGATGAAAAGGGAGCCCCACTGGGCTGAGACACTCAAGCCCACAGCATACCTTAGGCTCAGTTAGAAACCTGCAATTACTCCGCCAAAGTCTGAACGGATCCCTCTCCTTGGTTATTAATTCCTGACCCAGAGGTTTCCCTGAGTGTGAGGCCTCAACTTGCCCATTGCTGGCAGCTCCCAGTACCTCTGCTCTACTAGGCTCAAAACACCATGCACTTGAACCCACCAAACAGGCTCAGCTTCCAGTTCTGTCTGAATTCCCAGCAGAAATGGAATGTGAGGATAAGGTCACCTGCAGAGCCTTACAGCTATTGAGCCACTCTGATGGCCCAGATTTTTTAAACCCATAGGCCTTTTGGGAAATCTCTTCCACTAACAAAACCAGGATTAATAAAAATACAGGTATCATCCGAGTGCTCAATGTGTGGGGAGTACTTTAAATCATTTCACTTAGTCCTCACGATATCCTTAGTTCTGATTCCCCCCATTTTACAGAAAGAGAGAGAGATTCAGTGACATTTCAAAAGATACATAGCCTAGATTCCAACTTGAGTCTGTCTGACCTTGATGTCCACACTCTTTCCACTGAGGATACTGCCTCTTGGGAAGCCTCCAGGATTCCATTTTATGTGGTGCCCAGATCAATTTTAGATGGGGTAGGTCGGTCCAACTCCGTGGCATCTGAAGAATTACTAGCCCCGTAGTTGGGGATGGGAGGAGTAGGGGTGGGGAGAGTCTACATTATGGCTGGGCAGGGTCCTACTAGTTCTTTTTAGACACTTGAGTAATTTAACCATAAATAACTGGGCACTGGGAACAGGACACTAATAGAAGCATGGCCTGGAGTCATGTTTGAAAAAAATTCAAGTCCCTCAGTGGGTGGATGTATCTGCAAAACAAAAGAAAATCCCCTTTCCCAGCCCAGGCAAAGAAGTCTCCTGTACAGTTAGAGACAACAGGCTTCCGGGCACGTAGCCAAGGTTCTGGGGATATTTATAACTTGAAGAGGGTGGGAGTCCCTAATAAGCTGCTATATTCTTTTTCCATCACTTCCCTCTCCAAGGCTACAGCAAGCTCAGAGCTCTTCCCCACGCAGAATGCCTGCTTTCCCTAGTGCTCGACTTCCATTGTCTAATTCCCTCATCCTGGCTGGGGAAAGAGGAGGCTGCAAGTCCTTCCGTTCCGAGGAACTCCAGCTGAATGCAGCTTAGTCGCTGGTGGTGTTTCTTGGCCAGCTGCTGTGGTCTCAGGGATCGCCTATGAGCCTGTGGTTTCTTCGAGCTGCCTGAGAGTCAGGTCTCAGGAATCTGTCAGTCTTTCGTATCAGACTACGATCTCTGATCTCCGGGTTTCTTCTCCAAGTCTACGGATCGAGATCTACCTGCGGGGTATCTCCGTATCTACCAGTAATCTCAAGACTCTTTCGGAAGGCCAGGTCTTAAGGAACTCTGTGGCTTTGGGATCTGTTTGCAGCCCCCTCAAATCTTGGAGCCAGCGATCTTGTGCATCTTTTGCCAGCCAGGAGGTAAGTCTGTTTGTCCCTAATTCAGGTAGTCGGCTTCCTACCTTCATTCGGACAGGGACTGCTAACATCCCTAGGGCCCGCCTAAATCAGGCCCTTAGAAGGCCAGGGTCCCTTTCAGGCGGGAGGTCGCCAGGAACCCTTCTAGCAGACAAGCTCTCACAGATGATAAGGACGATCCGTCCCTGCCGTGGAGCCCAGCTATCTCCTCGCTCGCCCTGTCCCCCACCTCGTTTCTGATTTCCCAGAGTTTTTCTTCCCCTCGGCTGGGCGCTACTCAGTCCGCCTCTCAAGGGGCGCCCTCTTTAGAAGGACGTGGCCATACGCCTCTACAGGGTTAATAGCGATGGAGACGAGACACGGCAAGGCACAGCCTGGGACCACACTGGCCCGACCCACGGTGTGGGGCCTCCCGAGAGCCGGATTCCGCGCGGCAGATGAGCGCCGCGGGCGCTGCCGGGAGATGTAGTGCGAGGGCGGGGCCCAAAGTTCCAGCGCGGCCACCGAGTCTCCCCTGGGGAGTGGGCGGTTGCTGCTTTCCCCTCTGGCCTGAGCTGTCAACCAAGGGTTTATCCTAGCGGAGCTGGACACAGGCCAGCGCCTAGATTAAGCCAGACATCGCGGATAATAAGGTCCTATCCAAAGAAGCTTCTAGGGACATGAGAAGCAAGCAACAACCCTGGCTTAATCGGACTGTGATTTCCACGAGAAGAGAGAGAGAGATACTCCGCCCTGGCAAGAAGGACGCGCTTCCTTCTTCGCCCTTTTGTTCTTTTCCCTCCTCTGCGCTTAGCCGCTGACGGGCTTTTGTAAGCCAGAATGGAACTCTAACTCCCGGCAGGCCACCGGGGCAGGCGCAGGCGTGATGGAAGTGCTCGGCCACGCTGCAGGAGGCGGGCCTAGTGTTCGGCATCTAATTGGCAGAGTGTTTTGCGAGTCTCCCTCGCTGATTGGCTGAGGCAGCTGCCGGAAAGGACCCAGCCTTGAGATGGAGCAGAGGCGTTCTGTGGGCTGGGCTGAGAGCCTCCTCCCAGAGACCGTGTCGGCCTGACCCCCGGGCCCTGAAGGGACCCAGCCAGGGGGCTGTCTTAGTAGTTTTCAACATTGCCTCCATCCTGCGGTGGCAGAAACACAGAGGGCGGGTTGCGTTTGCCGACCAGCGAGGAGAGAGACCCGGCCCCGGTCCAGAGCCCTCCCTGCCCGCCTTGCGGCCACAACTCCAGCCCTGGGGAGTGGGCAGGGCCTGTTTTCGGTGCCTCATGCCCTGCTTTTCGCCTCCTTCAGTGCTGTCTGCTAGCTGCTTTTCCTGCTCTCTCTCCCGGGAGGCGAACCCTTGTGCCCGAGATGGCAGCCACCCTGCTCATGGCTGGGTCCCAGGTAAGCCGGGGGTGGCTTCTCGGACCTTGCCTCTGCCTACCCACCTCATCTGGCGTTTCTCTGCTCTGCAAAGCCCTGTAGGAAATTCCCTGGGATTAGTAATCCGCTCGCTTCGGTTTTCTGCCTCCAGAGGCCTAGTGCTAGGCCAGTATAGGCATAAACAATCATATATTGAACACCTGCTGTATACCTTTAACTACTGGGGAAATAGGGGCGCTGCCTGCCTGCTCACGATCTGTTAGGGGAAAAGACACATCTGGTTAACAATGTTACAATGTGATAAGTGCTGTATTTGCCCTAGAAACAAAGTATTGAAGTGTGGGAACTAAGAAGTGGGACTGATTTAGTCTATCTGGGGGCATCCAAGGGAGGAGTGGAACAGAGCGGGGGGAGGGGCACTGAAGAGCAGATGATATTAGAGCATGATCGTAAAGAATAGTGGAATTTCACTAGTCTGAGAAAGGTATTTCAGGAAAAGAGGGATGTGGTGAATCAAGGTATGGAGTGATGGAAGTGTTAAATGTGTTGTGAGAAACGTGGTTAGACGATAAGATAGCTGGCCAGGAGATCAGAACAATCAGCTTTGAAATTGTTCCTTTCTTTACCACATTTCCTGTTTGCGTGTTTATTTCTTCTTTGGGTTCTATAGATCACACTTAATATCTTTTGCCTCCTGAATATTTCTAACCATGTCTCTAATTTCAAGAAGAAAAATTGGTACTAACCACAGATAGCAAGTTTTGAGGAAGTACTGTGTAATTTCAGGCACCTGTGGCATTTGAAGATATGGCCATGTATCTCACCCGGGAAGAATGGAGACCTCTGGACCCTACACAAAGGGACCTTTATAGGGATGTTATGCAGGAGAATTATGGAAATGTTGTTTCGTTAGGTAAGTAAGGATTCTACCTTTCTTTGTCCCCATGTTTTTGATAATGTGTCAAAATGCCTTAGCTCTTTCAACACAGCTTAGTTGTTTGATATTTAAAGCACTTAATTGGATATTGTCTTGAGCTGAGTCCTAAGGCAAATTTCTGAATGTGGGAACATCCAAGTCATATTGTCTAAAAAGAAAAAAAGAGTTTCACACATTTTAATAACTTTTAGATTTTGTGTGCCCTAAGTCATTTGCCATTTTCCAGCCTGTTTGTACAGATTACTGACCAAACAGGTCTGACATAATGGTGCTTGCCAGAATATAAATGCCCCTGTAAATGGTGCTTTTACTCTAGGGTACTAGAAGATGAGCTAGGTTAATGGGAGGGCAAAAACCACCTTTTGGGATTTGTTATGGCTTCTGCTTTAGGTGCTTTATCTGGGTAGGCTGTTGTCTAGAGATGTTTCATGATCCTAGATTTCATGTGTATCAAAAGGTGCTCCAGAATCACAAATTCTATTAGAGAGAGCTGCTGTTTAGCTTTCAGAGTCTGCAAACTGGTCTTCTCTTAGCTATCCTTTGGTCAGAGTATAACTAAAATAAACAGTACATTCTGAACTGAACAGTCTTTGCCTTACTTTGTCTCCTGTTAAGACTTGACAGATATGGCTCAGCGCCTGTGGCTCAATTGGCTAAGGCGCCAGTCACGTACACCTAAGGTGGCGGGTTCGAATCCCCAGCCCGGGCCCGCCAAACAACAATGATGGCTGCAACCAAAAAATGGCCGGGCGCTGTGGTGGGCGGCTGTGGTCCCAGCTACTTGGGAGGTGGAGGCAGGAGACTCGCTTGAGCCCAGGAGTTGGAAGTTGCTATGAGCTGTGATGCCATGGCACTCTACCCAGGGGGATAGCTTGAGCCACTGTCTCAAAAAAAAAAAAAAAAAAGACTTGACAGATATGAGCAAGCATGTTCAGTAGGTCATCTGCCACTCATTATGAATAATCCCTTTTTTAAAAGAAATTTTATCCTTGAGTTTTTCACAGACAAAAGATGACTCTGAGGGCTTTCTTTTTTGACTTGGACTTACTTTCTGAGATGTCCCAAGTTTCTTGACTCCTATCTCTAGAAAAAAACAACCATAGATAAAGGTATCTACCTAGATCTATTGCAATCTGTAACCCAGATATTCCACTTAATCCAATAAAAACAAAAACAGAAAAGGGAATCTATTTATTTATTTACTTTTATTTTTTGTTAGGGCTCCTACAGAAGCAGACCCTGATACAATGATTTGAGTGTGTATAGTTTATTTTATTTTCTTTTTTTTTCAGGCAGAATCTCACTCTGGCACCATGAGTAGAGTGTTGTGCTGTCATAGTTCACAGCAACATCAACCTCTTGGGCTTAAGTGATTGTCTTGTCTCAGTTTTCCTGTTTTTTTTTTTTTTTTTTTTTTTTGCAGTTTCTGGCTGGGGCTGGGTTTGAACCCACCACCTCTGGCATATGGGGCCAGCACCCTACTCTTTTGAGCCACAGGCGCTGCCCAGTTTTCCTGTTTTTAGTAGAGATGAGATCTCACTCGAACAGACTGACCTTAAATTCCTGAGTTCAAGCAATCCACCCGCCTCAGCCTCCCAGAGTATTAGGATTATAGATATGAGTCACCTCGCCCAGTCAAAAAAGGGAATCTTTTAGAAATGTAAGTTAGACTCAGTGGCTCATGCCTGTAATCTCAACACTTTGGGCAGCAAAGACATGAAGATCACTTTAGTCCAAGAATTTGAGACTGGAATGAGCTATGATCATGCCATTGCCACTAAGGCACAGCAACAGAGTGAGACCCTACCTCAAAAACAAAAAATGTAAATTTACATTTCTATAGTCTAGCCCAAGGAGTACAAGCACCAAAAAACTGGTTTTCCCCCAACTAAGTTTGGAAGTGGATTAAATAATGTTTACAGGTGGAGCGCAGTTTACAAGTGCAGCTCACACCTGTAATACCAGCAGTTTGGGAGGATTTCTTTTTTCCTTTTCTTTCTTTCTTTCTTTTTTTTTTTTTAGAGATAGAGTCTCACTTTGTCGCCCTCAGTAGAGTGCTGTGCTGTCACAGCTCACAGCAACCTCCAGCTCTTGGGCTTAGGTGATTCTCTTACTTCAGCCTCCCAAGTAGCTGGGACTATAGGTGCCTGCCATAATGCCTGGCTATTTTTTTTTTGTTGTTGCAATTTGGCCAGGGGTGGGTTTGAACCCGCCACCCTTGGCATATTGGGGCTGGCGCCCTACCCACTGAGCCACAGGTGCCTCCCTGGGAGGATTTCTTGAGGACTAGCCTGGGTAACACTTGTTACCCGTAAGACCTTGTCTGTACAAAAAATTTATATTTAAAAAACTTAGCTAGGAATGGTAGCATGAACTATAGTACCAGCTACTCAGGAGGCTGAGACCTCTTAAAATAAAAAAAAAGCTTCACCACAGCCTTTGAAGAAGGGATTATCATCCTCATTTTATAAATGAACAAGAGCCACCTACTACTATTGACAAGTGTTTATTGGGGACAGCACCTGTAGCTCCGTTGGCAGGGTGCCAGCCATATACACCCAAGCTGGCAGGTTCCAACCTGGCCCGGCCAGCTAAACAACGACAACTACAACCAAAAAATAGCCTGGCATTGTGGTGGGCACCTGTAGTTCCAGCTACTTGAGGGGCTGAGGAAAGATAATCACTTAAGCCCAAGATTTTGAGGTCTCTGTAAACTGTGATGCCGTGGCACTCTACCAAGGATGACTTAGTGAGACTCTGTCTCAAAAAAAAAAAAAAAAAAAAAAAAGGCTTGGCGCCTGTGGCTCAAGTGGCTAAGGTGCCAGCCACATACACCTAAGATGGCAGGTTCGAATCTAGCCTGGGCCCGACAAATAACTGATGGCTGCAACCAAAAAAAAGCCGGGCATTGTGGCGGGTGCCTGTGGTTTCAGCTACTTGGGAGGCTGAGGCAGGAGACTTGCTTGAGCCCAGGAGTTGGAGGTTGCCGTGAGCTATGATGCCATGGCATCCTACCCAGGGTGACAGCTTGAGGCTCTGTCTCAAAAAAAAAAAAGTTTATAAGATGACAGGTACTGCCTTTAGGAGCACTTTCTGTTTGATGTAGATGTCACAGTGAGACTCTTCAAAATAAATATATATATGTATTTTTGAGACGGATCCTCAAGCTATCCCCCTGGGCAAAGTGCCATGGCATCACAGCTCACAGCAACCTCCAACTCCTGGGCTCAAGTGAGTCTCCTGCCTCAGCCTCCCAAGTAGCAGGGACTACAGGCGCCCGCCACAACACCCTGCTATTTTTTGGTTGCAGACATCATTGTTGTTTGGTGGGCCCAGGCTGGATTCAAACCCGCCACCTTAGGTGTATGGGGCTGGTGCCTTAGCCACTTGAGCCACAGGCGCCGAGCCTATTATTTTACCTTCAAATGTATTAGACATAATTTGATATTATGTTATTCCTAACTGCATAAAACACAGCTACAGGAAGGGAACACATGCTGTAATGTATGCTGTGTTGATGGAGGTTGAGTATACTAAGTACAAGATACATTTAAACGCATATACACCTGCTTAATCATATTCACTCATATTGCTCTTTTTCACCCAATGAGCTTAACTCATTTTCTCCAAACCCACAGCCAACGGAGCCACCTGTGCTCCACATGTATCCCACCAGGACTCCAGTTTCCTCACAATGCTGACATAAGTACATAATAGAGGAAATGGTACCCAACATATCCTACCCAGTAGCTGATTTATAAATGCACTTGTGAAAGCCAGCAGGGCATTTCCTCCAGTCTTTGATTAATGCATATGCTCCTTCAGGAGGGCACAGAAACTGCATTAACAACAGCCTTACCACACCATGGGTCAGCATTGAAAAGAATTTTAAATGATGCTAATTTCTATTGAGAAGAAGCAATAATATGGAAAAATAATTATGGCGAGGAAGAAATGACAGAAAATAAAGTTAAATACCATCAAAGAGTGTACCAGATTTTTATTTTTATTTTTGTCTGTGAGGGGCATGGACCTTGACTTAGTACATTACATTCACCTTTTTCAACTTTGACTAAGAAGGATTACCATTATAAATAATTCTGAAGTTATTTAACTCATAGCTTAAGACAAAAGATATGACAACAAAATTCATGGAATAGCAATGAACTATGTTATCAATAATTGCTGCCTTCTAATAATGAGAAATAGTTGCTATGTTACTTTCTTTATAAAGCAAATATGTACATTCTTTCTTTCTGACAGTCTATACAACAATTATCTCCACTGAAAAGCAAGTGGATAACTTTCAAGAGCTACATCTAGCAAATCAGTTATGATAAATACGAAGTGATGTATGTGTAAGCAAACCACTTGAAGCTTCTATGTTTCTACAGGACCTTCTATTCACCCTCAAAATTGAGTACTGCACACAACCAGTAATGCACCAATAGGACTGAACTCTATAACTAGCACTGGATAATTAATAAGCTGTAATTATCACTGTAGCCTTTGCTATTTCATGACTGGTAAGCATTAGGAATATTTAACTTGTAAAATAAAGTCAACAAAATTTTTTTAATGTTTGCACAAGTCATAAATCTGACATAAGAGAAATAAGTTTATGAAGTTATTCAACAGGCAACACAGGTGTCAGGCTGGGAGAAAGAGAGTGTTATTTAAAGTGTCCTACAAGTCACCTCTTCCTGTTCTCCATCATAGCACTCTGTCATGTAGGCATAGTCTGTTCCGCATTGTGTATTTTGTCCTTATTTTACTGTGTGGTTGTCTTTTTCCCACACCAGACTATAATGCCCACTAGCCCAGAGGTGCTCAACCGCAGGTGTATTTGCACCATAGGAGATCTTTAAGAATGCCTGGAGACATTTCTGTTTATCACACAGCAAGGATCTGATGCTGATATCCAGTGGATAAAGGACAGGATGCTACTAAAAATGACAACTCAAGTCGACAAAGGCTGCATTAGTCAAAGCTACTCAGGGACAGATACTTCTACAGCACATGGTACTATGCTCAACCCTGCTGCCAGGAAAATAGTGGGCACTCAGAGACAGGGCATACAGACGCATGTATACATGGAAATACATCTCAGTGTGAATTTCTAATAGTGTTTCTCCCTCACACATGTTCTAAAGAGCTTCATTTTCCCCTTCCTTTCATGCCTCAGAGACACTATAGAATGAAAGAGTGCATGGGCCTATGATAAACTTCAGGACTGCAGCAGGTAAAAGCGGGGGTAAGGTATATTGGCCCAAGATCACCCATGTGATCCAATGAAGTTATTGGCCCTTAAGAAACCTCTAGGGCAGGGGTCCTCAAACTTTTTAAACAGGGGGCCAGTTCACTGTCCCTCCAACTGCTGGAGGGCCAGACTATAGTTTAAAAGGACAGGCAGCGGCAGCAAAAACACCTGGCGGGCCAGATAAATGTCCTGGGCAGGCCACATGTGGCCTGCTGGCCATAGTTTGAGGACACCTGCTCTAAGGCATTTGGGCCAGATGACCTCCCAGACTTCTGACTGGAAGGATTACTTTAATTGTCTCTATACCTAAGAGCATTCACTGCATGGAACACCTTTACATTTGAGCTGCACAGCAATTATTATGGCAGTCGAGGTCCCTACCATATTTTATATCACAGTCATAGTTCCTGTCACTTCTACATTAACCATCATCTTAGGTTAAGCATTTATTTCAATATAAAGGGCTTTAAATAAGAACATGTCTGGTGATAAATTAAGTTGACAGGCATTTCCTTTTATTACAAGTGAAAAGGAAGACATATATTATCTATTACGTGTTTGGTATAAACATATGAAAGCAGTCATAACTCCTATAGCCTAAGTAGACTATAATGTCACAGAATTAACATGCCACAGCTATATATTACAATTGACATACTAGTCTTGGAGTTGTTTTAGGAGCTAAAATGTGAACTCGTAACTTGAAATGAATCTAGGGAACAACAGTAGATATAAACTTCCCAAGTAAATCTGACCAGAGTAAAAACCACCAAATGGCTCCTCTTCCATACTTGTTCAGAGTTAATAGATAACTACTGTGTAGCAGACTGCACTATGCTAAGATAACCATAAGTAATAGACAGTCATTACACTTAACAATTTAATAGGTAGGTAAAAGTTCAGAAATAATTTCTTAAGGCATGTTCTCTAAGAGCCCTTGACACGTACCATAATCTAAAAATTATATAAAAATGATAAGGATACAAAGAAACACACCAATACTTTTTTTTTTCCTCTTTAACACAGACAGAGCCTTACTCTGTTGCCCAGGCTAAAGTACCATGGCATCAAGCTATCTCAAAGTAACCTCAAACTCCAGGTTCAAATGATCCCCTGGCCTCAGCCTCCCAAGTACCTGGGACTACAGGCACCTGCCATAATACCCAGCTAATTTTTCATAGAGATGGGGGTCTCACTCTTGCTCAAACTGTTCTCCAACTCCTGAGCTCCAGTGATCCTCCTACCTCAGCTTCCCAGAGGGCTAGATTTCCAGATGTGAGCCACCACACTTGCCTCATACCAATGGTTTAGAGAGAAAACTGACATTCCCTTCTCCATGTGTGGCCAACTAAGGATGGCAGGGTGGGACCACCTATGAGAGTATAAACACTGACAAACTGTGAAGAATGCTGAGCTCTCTGGCTCTCCTTTTCTTGCCTGTTTCTTTTAGAGATAGTATTTGGGGCAGAACTACATCAAGCTAAGTCAAAAAGGGAAGTGGAAGTGTGGTTATGACAATAAATGTTTTATCCTATGCTTTAGGCTTTAAAAGAGATACATAAAAGGAATTTTATGATTTGCTCCTAGGATTCTACAATACCAGCTAATAACTCTACTAAATACTCTCTAATAATGTTATCATAAAATTATATATAAAAGAAGGAATAATGTATGCTGAACCTTATAGGCAAACTATACAAGAAAATAAACATTCCTTTCTCAGAGATATATAATTCTTAATCCTCCGCTCCTGTCGCAATAATTAAGTGATATCTACAGAAAACACTCTATTATGGTGGGTTTTTTATTAGTACTTTGACAAGATTGTGGATTTGACAGGTAAAGGACAGCATTATGAATAGCATTATGAATCCATTTTAGAAATACCTAGATGGATACTTTCATTCTCTAAAACAAAAAGAGAATCTATAAGCAATTATTTTTTGAAAATTACTTTTCTATGACAAAGACCCAATTATGAGAACTAATGCTTGTATCTCCTGCATAGCATCTCATCAAGCAATATCTCCATGACCCTTAGGCATGGATACTGCAACCTTCTAATAATACTTTTTATTATCATCATCATAACTTCAAAACGTGTGCTCTAAATGTGTATTTTACTTCCCAGGAACATGAGGTACAAAAGAGCTAGTAGTTTGCACAAAGCCAGTTGTTTAGCCCACAAAACAGAGCCAACATGCAGACCCAGCTTTCTAACTCCAAATCGGAATACATGCTACCACACTGTCACAACCACACCCTAGCTAAACATGGCTTCCACTAGAATATGGACACGTAGAGCCATTCCCGGCTCAATTTCACAAATAACACAGTTATGTATCCAATACAGAATCTCTATCACACCCCAACACCAAGTTTATAGGCAGAAATAACCACACACAGAGGCTTATACTACAGAGATTTTCTATAGCACAGATAATTCTGAGAAGAAACCATGAATCTATACATAGAAGAACAGAATGGCACAGACTTCAGAGAAACAGTGTGTTTCATCTTTTATGGAGAAGAGAGTATCATGACTTACAACTATTCTTTGCTAAGGCTGTCACCATTGTGGTGGCTGCTATTACTGCAGAGGAAAAAAAAACTTTCATAACTTCATGGTGGTTTTGATAAGCTCTTAATGTGGACAATAGGCAGGCTTCACTTACCTGAAAAAAGCCATGTACCATAAGAAAGGTTTCAATAAAGAATGTGAAGGCAATGCCAAAGACCTCCATGAAAGCCAGGACTTAGCTTTCAGTCTTACAACTAATCATAATGTAAAGAAAATAAATTGTAGGTGGGCGGTGCCTGTGGCTCAGTGGGTAAGGCGCCAGCCCTATATACGGAGGGTGGTGGGTTCAAACCCGGCCCCAGCCAAACTGTAACAAAAAAATAGCCAGGCATTGTGGCAGGTGCCTGTAGTCCCAACTACCTGGGAGGCTAAGGCAAGAGAATCGCCTAAGCCCAGGAGTTGGAGGTTGCTGTGAGCTGTATGATGCCACAGCACTCTACCAAGGGTGATAAAGTAAGGCTCCGTCTCTACAAAAAAAAAAAAAGAAAGAAAATAAATTGTAGGTTTAATGTGAAATACTTATCGTAAAACATAGTAAAAGATTTTTAATGGAGGCTCGGCGCCTGTGGCTCAATCGGCTAAGGCGCCAGCCACGTACACCTAAGGTGGCGGGTTCGAATCCCCAGCCCGGATCCGCCAAACAACAATGATGGCTGCAACCAAAAAATGGCCGGGTGTTGTGGCGGGTGCCTGTGATCCCAGCTACTTGGGAGGCAGAGGCAGGAGACTCGCTTGAGCCCAGGAGTTGGAGGTTGCTATGAGCTGTGATGCCATAGCACTCTACCCAGGTGGATAGCTTGAGGCTCCGTCTCAAAAAAATAAAAAATAAATAAATAAATAAATGTGAGAACATAAACAACTTCATTTTTATTTATTTATTTTACTGAGACAGAGTCTATGTCGCCCTCAACAGAGTGCTGTCACATCAATGCTCAACGCTACCTCAAATTCTTTGGCTGTAGGATTTCTCTTGCGTCTGCCTCCCTAGTAGTTGGTTCTACAGGTGACCAGCAGACCTCTCAGCTATTT
>CAUYQV010026343.1:0-10737 GCA_963574575.1 Galagoides demidoff | reverse complement strand
GCAACTTCATCCACACTGTCACCTTATAAAAAATCCTCTAAAAATGGTCAGAGAACTTGAATGTCCTCTCAGGATTGCTGGTAGCCCTGATAACTCCAACTGGTTCCTGCCTCTCATTGTCTAGCTTCCTCTTTGGTTATTGCCTGATAAGGTAAGGTGACCAGATTTTTTTTTTTTTTTTGAGACGGAGGCTCAAGCTATCCCCCTGGGTAGGGTGCCATGACATCACAGCTCATAGCAATCTCCAACTCCTGGGCTCAAGCAAGTCTCCTGCCTCTGCCTCCCAAGTAGCTGGGACCACAGGCGCCCGCCACAACGCCTGGCCATTTTTTGGTTGCAGCCATCATTGTTGTTTGGCGGGCCCAGGCTAGGGATTCGAACCCGCCACCTTAGGTGTATGTGGCTGGCGCCCTAGCCAATTGAGCCACAGGCGCCGAGCCAGGTGACCAGATTTTAACATTGGTAAAGCGGGACACCATTGATTGGGGGCAGTGTTCTTAATTAAAAATTTGGTCTATATGGAGCAACAAAAATTTTCATAGAATGCAAAAATAGTGTTATAATATATTTTTTTAATTTCAACCTTAGTATAATTTATAAATATAATACATTAAAAAATTATGTATAGTATTATTTTATTCTTTGGCATATTTCTCATTTGAGTTAATTTTTTTTAGTTGATTTCTATCATTGTTTAAAAGGTCATGAAATTTTTCACAAGAATTTGTTAAATTATATTTCACACATAAAATGGCTTTCAAAGTCTCAACACTTTTTTTTTTTTTATTTGAGACTGAGCCTCAAGCTATCCCCCTGGGTAGAGTGCCATGGCATCACAGCTCATAGCAACCTCCAACTCCTGGGCTCAAGTGAGTCTCCTGCCTCCGCCTCCCAAGTAGCTGGGACCACAGGAGCCCGCCACAACGCCCGGCCATTTTTTGGTTGCAGCCATCATTGTTGTTTGGCGGGCCCGGGCTGGGGATTCGAACCCGCCACCTTAGGTGTATGTGGCTGGCGCCTTAGCCGATTGAGCCACAGGCGCCGAGCCTTTCATTAACTTCTGTTCATCACTCTCAGCATAGAACTTCAGCAGTTTATCCTTCTGTTTCTTGCGGTTCTATACAATGGTTGCTCTAACACCACACCCTTCTATAGCATGTTGCACACTTACCACACTATCTACTTTCTCCAACATCTGGACTTTCTGTATTATAGCTAAACACAAATGCTCCCTTTCTTTTTTAATCACTGTTATCTGCAGACCTTTTCAACATTTTCAACAATCTTTAGGCCACAGATCAGAGTCTAAGGAAAAATATACAGTGAGTAACAAATATAAATCCTGGCTTCCTGAGTACTTGCTGTCAGCTCTTCCCTCCTGTGTCATTTTACTACCCTTTATGGGTAGACTTGTTTGGGGGGAATCTAGGCATGCAAAGAGGGTCTTTGTTCCCTTGGGGACGCTGAATAAACTGCATGTGCCTGCATTTTTGACTGTGACCCATCACATGAGGTCTAATGTGGAATTTTCCACAGGTGTCTCATTGGGAATTGAAAAGTTTTGTGTTTTGAAGCACTTCAATTTGAATTTTCAGATTAAGGTTTTTCAATCCATATATGCCAGGAACGAGTAAATGCCTGGAATATAGTATGTGCTCAATTCATATTGTTGGTTAAACAAATGAGTCGCTGAATGAATAAATAAACGTATACAAATTTTCACTCTTGGTTTCTTTTCATACATTGCAGTTATCATTGTCTTTCTGAAATAGCACAACAGGATAACTTGTAAAATTACTAGTAATAAGTAAGGAAAGAATTAAGCCATTTGGGGTGATGGAAACCTCCAAAGCTCTTCTTGAATATCTCGTAGATGCCAAACCCTTGCTAGGAGTTCAATATCTAAACAAAGTAGATAGAGCTGTAAAGATGCAATTTCTTTCTGCTGTCTCTGTCTTTCCTTTTCCTGTATCACAGAATGACACACTACTAATTGCTCAGCTAGAACTCATTCAGCTGAGCTCATTCTCATTCTCAGCTAGAACCCATTCTCTTGTTTATAGATAAGAAACTGTGGCCCAGCGAGGTTAAATGACTTCCCCTTTGGCAAATCCCACAGGGTTTTTGGCATAATCAAGATTAAATTTGGGGGGGTTTTGACCTCCAGTCCAGAGACCTTTCATTTGGTTGCAACTCTATTCCTATCTCCCTTGAGGGTTCCTCTCAACTCAACCAGCTTTCCCAATAAGCACTGCTGAACCTACATTGCTCTCTTCGGACACTGTATATTTCAAACAATCCTTCTCTTTTCTGACCTATATCTCCTTTTCCTGTAGTAACATCAGCTTCTTTGAAAAATATATCCATTCCTGAAGGATTAATATTATAGTAAATTTGTACACCTGTGTGTATGTGGGTGTTTGCATCCCTCTGCTCAGAGCTACCATTATTATTTGGCCTTCCAAAGTTTAAAAGGATACATTATTATATGATTTTCAAGAAAGTCCTCTGAGGCCTGTGTCCACAGCTGATAGGGTCAAAAATCTACAAAGATTCGGTGGGACTCCTAACCATGACTTCTGAGCTCTTTGGGTTAAGTTCTCACCATCTTCCTTCTTTCCGATTTTTGTAATATGTTCCTGAACAACAGTTCTCTTCTGCAAGGTAGAATGTATGTTTCTGGAACGTACCCATTCTTTTCATTAAGGGAACAGGGCACTATCCTAGTGAGAAAGAGCACTGGCAGAGTAGCAGAGTGCTGAAGACCAACTCCTTTATGGAGAACGGCATCTCTGTTGAAATATCAAGTAGTGAAACAACTTACTAGTTTGACAGTGAGGTAAGAATTTCCCTGAATGTACAAACACAGGCCTCATATCCCGGCCTCTGGTCTCTAGTCATAAGTACTTTTGAGCTACACAACTCTGGGCAAGTTACTATCTTTGCTTTAGATTTTTCATTTGTAACATAAAGATAATAACAACTCTTAGAAGGTTATTGTGAATATTAAGTGAGTTCATACATATAAAGTGGTTTAAAAGGGCCTGGCATATAAAACAAGCGCTAAATAAATGCTTGGTATTATCGTAAATATTATGAACATGTATCTCTGAGAAGGATTTAAGTCAATCAGTCTTGTTTAGAAGTCCAACTTGCACAGTCAGAGTTAATTATTCCAAAATTTGTCCTCTGACGGAACTCTAAGTTTATCCCCTCGCATAGATTTTAGGACCAACTCTGGGACACTCTCTTATTGTCACCTTCTTTATAAAAATGTATGTTGCATAATTACTGACAATGCAAGACTCTAAGGAAAGATGATAAACCTATCTTCTTCATCCAAAGAAGCTTCCCACACTCATAGTGGGAAGTATAACTGAACTTTATTAAAAGTTTCTTAGAAAATAGACACTTGGAGCTAGCATGGGACCAGGGATGGGGCCCAGCTGCTCTCCTCTTGTTCATCATTGGCTCACAGTTTTTACTCTTAGGAAACACAGCACACCTGGTACATAACAGATGACTTGGTTAGGTTTAAATATTTGAGAGATTACTCCAGACTTTCTCAGCTTCTTTAAAGTTACAGATGAAAAGTCCCAACCCAGACTGCCTTTAGCAGAACACCAGACAATGAGACTAGACTCGCCTCTCCCCAATTACATATGATTCCCACATGCAACTGGAAAAAGCAATCAAAATGCCTAATCTTTGGCCCCACTGAGATCAACAGAATGAGAATGTGCAGTTGAACAAGACCTTCAGGTGATCTGTATGCACATTAAAGTTTGAAAAGAACTAGGCTGGAGTAGTATTTCTCTCAGGATGGTGGTAAACTGATCCCCTAAGTCAGAATCACCTGGAATGCTCCTCTTAAAAACATGTTTCTCAGTGGGTAGGGCACCAGCCCCATATACCAAGGGTGGTGGGTTCAAACCTGGCCCCAGCCAAAGTGCAACAAAAAATAGCCAGGCATTGTGGCGGGCACCTGTAGTCCCAGCTACTCAGGAGGCTGAGGCAAGAGAATTGCCTAAGCCCCGGAGTTGGGGGTTGCTGTGAGCTGTGACACTACAGCACTCTACCAAGGGCAATAAAGTGAGACTCTGTCTCTTAAAAAAAAAAAATGTTTCTGAACCTTACCATAGTCTAAGAGCAATAGGCTCTCCAGGATGGGGGCCCATGAAACTGCATTTCAGTGACTTCCTCTCCCTGGCCTTGGGCAATCTAAAGTCTGAGAATTATCAGAGTAGCCTTTTAGAACACTGCATGTCTTGTCATTTTCATATATGTGCTCTCTTCATGAAACTAAAATCACTCAGATATATACGTCAGAGGACACTTAGAGTTATAAACCAAATAGTACATTTACTATAAAAATACATACACTCACACACACATACGGAGCACTAGAAATAACTGCAAATAAACTACCTTTAAAACTAGAAGATCAAAGCCATCCAAGGAGGCTCCCTTGAGCATCAGCAATGGAATGCAGGTTAGCCAGAAAGGGAGTAAGTTATAAATAATTACATCGTCACACCTCTTGTACTCTTGTTTAAACATTACTCTCTTGGACTCCTTTGAAACATCATTAAAAATCTATTTGATTCTAAAAGTTACAGCCAATACAGGGAAAAGTACTTTTGTATCCCTCAAATACGAAGAAAATACTCAAAATATCAAAATTACATTGCTTTTATCCCTCTTCTACACAGTAATAATCTTTATTAACAATTGCTACAGGTGAATGTACTATCCACTACCAAGCTGTTTGTGTGGTTTCATAGAAGAACCAGTTAATCCTTTGAATATTTAAAAAATCCAGTTTGGTAAAACTTTTACTTTTTTTTGAGTACTTGGCATGAGAAAAGCAAGTTTCAAACTATCCCTGTAAATATGTATCATCTGGATTTTGACTTAATGCGAGGTAACATTTTAGAATTGCAAAATAATTCCCCTTAAAATATTAGAAACACCAGCAACGCCAATACACAGGACTTTTATTTTTTTTCTGACTTAATATTCACCCATAAAGTTAAACAGAAGAAACACATTAACAGGGATAGGAAATTACATTTTTAAAGTCTGAGCAATTTTTAACACCTTTGGAGATCCCACTTCCAGAGAGGTGACCTACCTCGGAGTAGAGGATTCCCATGCTGGTTGTTCACAGGTTAACTTCACACTACAGCTTTTTGGATCTTCCAGAGGTCTTTCTGATTAATATCAAAATTCCTCCTGGCTGAGAGAAAGGTCCCTAGAAAGGTCTCAACCAGCGGCAGCCCTAGGAGTGCTATTCCGGCCAACACCTGTGAGTGCTTTTCACCAGCTCGGCAGCAGCAAAGCAGTGTATACCTTTTGAAGAGCCCAACCCACGGAAACAAAGGCATTGGTTTACCGTGTAATGAGTGACCCAACACTGTAACTTAAGTTACAACCCTGAGGAGCCGGTTTCTGAGTCATATTTGCTCTGCCAGTGGTAACATGCAGGGAAGAAGGAAGCAAGGTTCTTTTGGGAGGGTGACAGAAGGGGGGGGAGAATGTTCTGACATTGGCAGGAAGGATGCTGGGTTTAAAAGAAGCTACGGTGTTTAGGACATTTCCTATTTGAAATCTGGTTTTCAGTGGCCATTGAAAAAGGCCAGAGACTGCCAAACTCACTAGAGTCGTAGGTGTCTGGCAAAGCGCTTGACAAATAATGGAAAAGAACCTGAACTCTGTAAAATAATTTAAAGAGGTCTAGTCTGAGCCAAGAATGTGCAATCGTGGCCAAGACAGCCATGGGTTGCAGTTTGGTTTCTTACGTTTTAGGGAGACAAGAATTAAATCATAAATCAATACATGCAAGGCATATGTTTATTGTTTTGACCCCCCAAAGGCAGGACACCTTGAAGTACCACGTGGGTAGGGGGTGCACACCGAGAATGACAAAGTGAAACTCTATCTCAAAAAAAAAAACACCTCTTTAAATTGATTTCATGAATATGCATCATTATTGCAATAAATACATGTTTTATTATTATAATAAATAAACATTGGCTTGTTTCTAAAGTGGGTGGGGTGTAGCCTTGAAAAATAAGATTTCTTGACATATCCATAGAAGGTGCAATTCGAAAGGATTTGCCCATGAACCCTGATGTCTGTTGAAATCATCTGAAGTGAATGGAGCCATATGACTCAGCAATCCCTCCTCGTGTCTGAAGTAGTAACGAGGATAGCTCATATTGACTATGTTGTACAGTTCTTTCTAAATTTGAAATAGTAAAGTAGTTGGGCACAATTACCTACAAATCCTACTTTTGAAAATTTTTCCAAGTGTCTTTAATTAACACCTATATTTACTTTTTAAGTATGAGTTGTTTATTTACTTATTTTTTATTATTTTTGATTTGGCATTTTTATTTTTATTACATAATGTTCAATAAAATGGACAGGTCTTTAGTAAAGAAACAAAAATTAGAGGACAACATTATACTGTGTTGAATATTACTTAATCTAGTACATTGACAACTAAATTAAAAACAATGAGTCGTCCATATAATGAAGATTATTTATCACTCAGTTTCATATGATACTTCATACGTAGTGAAGGAAATCCACTGGGTCCCATATGCATAATTTGTGGCAAAATATTAGCAGATGAAGCTATGGTTCCTAGCAAATGAAAGAGACATTTACAATCCAGACATTCTCACTTGTTGGAGAAGCCGGTGGACTATTTCAAATGACCTGCACTCAGTAATACTAAAAGAGCAAAAATATGAACCAAATACGCAATGATTATCAGATAAAGCATGAGAAGCCAGTGCAGAAATCCTAGCTAGGAAAAGGAAATCTCATACAATTTCAGAATCTGTTATTTTGCTGCCTGTTGAGCAATTATACAAACAATGTTTGGAGAAGAAAAAGAAAAGGAAATTTAAAAAATTCCTCTTTCGGGTTGTGCCTGTGGCTCAGTGAGTAGGGCACTGGCCCCCTATACCGTGGTTGGTGGTTCGAACCCAACCTCAGCCCCACTGCGTCAAAAAATAGCCGGGTGCCTGCAGTCCCAGCTACTCAGGAGGCTGAGGCAAGAGAATCAACTAAGCCCAAGAGCTGGAGGTTGCTATCAGCTGTGATACCACAGAACTCTACCGAAAGCAGCACTGTGAGACTCTGTCTCTAAAAATAAATAAATATAAAAATCCCACTTTCAGATAATACAATTTCTTGGCATATTAAGGGTTTATCTGAAAATACAGAATTTCAAGTAATATTTCACCTTAAAGAAGTAAATATGTTTGCAATTCATTTGGATGAATCTACTGATTATCAGTGGTAAACTCCAACTTTTAGCATTCACTAGGTTTGTCAATAAAGAAATCATAGAATGGTTTTTATTTTGTCAACCACTCCAAACAATGACAAAGGGCCAAGATACTTTCAATTTGATCTATGATTACTTTTATTCTAATAACTTGTCTTGGGATTTCAATAGAAGTATTTGTACTGATGGAGTCTCATCTGTGTCCAGAGATGTAAAAGAATTTGTTACACTTGGCCAAAATAAGAACCCCAAAATTATTTTTATATACTGTGTTCTATACAGGGAAGTGCTAGCGTCAAAATCATTAGTGCCTGAATTACAAAAGGTCCTGGATAACACTATTAAAGTCGTTACTTATATAAAAAGCAGGACATTGCAATCAAGATCATTTCCAGAATTATGTTCCACAATGGATGCTTTTTCTTTTCCTTTCTTTTTTTTTTTTTTTTTTTTGTGATAGAGTTTCACTCTGTTACTCTCGATATAGTGCTGTGGTGTCATCGTAGCTCACAACAACCTGAAACTCTTGGGCTCAAGCAATCCTCTTGCCTCAGCCTCATGAGTATCCAGGATTAGAGGTGCCTACTACATGTGAAGATATTTTTACAGATGAGGTCTTGCTCTTGCTCAGGCTGGTTTTGAATCCCTGAGCTTAAGCAATACACCTACCTCGGCCTCCCAGAATGCTAGAATTACAGGTGTGTGCCACCATGCCCAGCCTGGATATATCTCACACACAGCTCTTGTTGCATACAAAAGTGAGATGTTTATCTTGAGGAAGAGTTCTATCAAGATGAACTCTTATGAATTAAAAAAAGAAATATCAACCTTTTAAGAACATAACATTCTCAGGCCAGGTGCTGTGGCTTACTCCTATAGTTCTAGCACTCTGGGAGCACCAGGTGGGCAGATTGCGTGAGCTCAGGAATTCAAGACCAGACTAAGCAAGAGTGAGACTCTGTCCCTATTAAAAATGAAAAACTGAGTCAAGAGAATCCCTTGAGCCCAGGAGTTTGAGATTGTTGTGAACTATGATGCCCCAGTACTCTGCCGAGGGTGAAAAAGTGAGACTCTGTCTCAAAATAAATAAATAAATTAAATAAAAATAAAAAATGTAACATGCTAACAGGCGATTTACTCTATGACAAGATTTGGTGTAACAAAGTTGCATTTTTTGCAAATTTATTTCAGCATTTGAATACTCTTAATAAGAGTATGCAGGGAAATCATGAAAATGTTCTCACATCTACAGATAAAATTAGTGCTTTCAGAGAAAAAGTGCTGCTTCGAAAGGAAAGAATTAAAAGAGAAAATGCAATAGAAATGTTTGAACTAGTGAAAAGGTGTAAACTGGATAAAAATCTTATTGAACAAATTTGACAAACTTTAGATTTATTGCACACAAATTTTGAAAACTATTTTTCTAAACCTATACTTGACATAACATTTCTGGATTAGGTGAGAAATCCCTTTGTTTAAAGAAATCCCTTTGCTGTACATCAACATATTTAAATATTACCGAAGAGGAAGGGTTAATAGAAATAAGAAATGACAGATTCGGCACCTGTAGCTCAGCAGCTGGGGCGCCAGCCACATGCACCAAAGTTGACTGGTTCAAATCCAGCCCTGGCCTTCCAAACAACAATGACAACTACAACGAAAAAATAGCCAGGCGTTGTGGCGGCACCTGTAGTCCCAGCCACTTGGGAGGCTGAGGCAAGAGAATCACTTAAGCCCAAGAGTTACAGGTTGCTGTGAGCTGTGACACCACAGCCCTCTACCAAGGGCGAGATAGTGAGACCCTGCCTAAAAAAAAAAAACACAAAGAAAGAAAAAAATGACAGAGGATTGCAATGAAAAATATTCAACACTATAACCTTTCGATTATTGATAGGATCAAACCCTGTCCAAATAGGGTGGACCTGCCTAAAAGAATCAACCCCCTACCTTCTCCTACCTGATCACCCACCTAAGAAAGATGAATGGGTCAACCCCCTACCCTACCCCACCAACGTCCCACCTGGGAAAGGTAAATGGGCCAAACCTCATCCTTACAAAGATGTCCAACCCAGGAAAGGGAATGTCCCAATCCCCACCTTTCTCTATTACCCACCTGTGGATTTCTTCCTGGTTGGAAATCTCACCCCTCCTGCACCCAGGTGGAATAAAGCCATTTTAATAGCACAAACACAAACCCGACCTCCATTTTCCTTTCATGTTGCTCCTGGGAATAGTCTTTCATCTTTGGCTCCGTAACCTTTCAGTTATCTCTCAAGGGTAAATTTCCAATTACCAAAAAAGCAATAAAAATACTTCTTCCATTCTCACCATCATATTTGTGTGAAGCAAGCTTTGCTGAAATGAATAATATTAAGAACACAAGTTGATCATGGCTAGAACCCTTGGAAGAAGATTTAAGAGTACACCTGTCCAAAATTCAACCTTCCAAAAAAGAAATTCCAAAAAAAGTCAAGTTCAGATGTCTCATTAAATGTAAAATTATAATAAATAGAAAAATAAATAAGTAGAAATAAGTGTTTTTAAAATTTTTTTAACTATTATCTTTTTATTATAAATTATTGTAAATTGTTTAGTTTTGTTTTTTTGGCCATGATGGTGCATTTTATTTGTGTTAATAAATAGATCCAAAAAAGAATATATTTTTACTCTTTTTTTTTTTTTATCAACATAATTTAAGTTTGCCACAGAAGTTTGACTATAGGTTCAAGTGTGCTATGAGATAACAAAGGTTGAAAAGCACTGTTCTAAAGGCTTGGAATGTTTTAAGTTAAGATAAGGAAGTTTGTTCATGGGAGACAAGCTATAGGACCTTTACCTGAGACTCCTGTGATCATGTGATCTGTTAAGTAAATCGATGGCCTGCAGGTATTGTTTAAGCTTTATCTTGTATGATCTTAGGTCCTGTTAATGATTTATTCTTTCTGTTACAAAGAATAACTCCAAAATGGAGGGAATGTATTAGGTAGGCCTGACCTCCTTTCTCCTGGCCAGTAACTCAGATTGAAGGTCTTTCTGAGGTCCTCTTGGCCAAGAGGGGGTCATTCAGTTGGTTAGAGGGCTTAAAATTTTATTTTAGTTCACATTACAGGGAATGCTTCTCCAGCTACTTAAGCAGTCTTTTAAAATAATAAATTAAACTTATTAACATAATATAACAATATATTATCTTACTAATATAGTAATATTATATTGAATTACTAATATATTCAATTAGTAATTATACTAATAATAAATTGTATATTAAATATTTTAATACTATTTACAAATTTTGCCAAATTATTTTATAATATTCATTCTAAAAATCCTAAGTCTAAAGTCAATTACTCTATTACATATTGTAAATGAACCACCAGGCCAGGCGCACTGGCTCACACTTATAATCCTAGCACTCTGGGAGGCTAAGGTGGGTAGAC